>UNSF01000304.1:0-13631 GCA_900538255.1 Ulva mutabilis | reverse complement strand
ATATCAGCCACCAGATATGCCGCAGTGTCAGCCTCTTGACCAGGGCAGGCTAGACATGTATGGTGTGGGCACGATCAGAGCTAATCTGGGAGAGTATGTGAGTGCACAGGGCACTATCACACCAGTAGACATAGAGTTGACCAACGTCTACTGGGTCGGCCAGTCCTATCAACATCCTTTCAACAAAGGAGTTGAAAAAGTCTGAGATATACTGCATACGGGCAAGCATGCAAACCGGGTAGTGATGCCTGGGTTCATGACAGAGCTATGGGTTCCACAGGAACTGTGAGCAGGGTGAGGATGAGGATGGAAAACCTACTCTGACATGGTCTGTGGGAAAGGCAGGCCGATATGGCAAATGCGATCGGTAGATAGAGGAGCAGCCTGGACAAGTGCGAATAACTTGTTTCATAGGAATGGGAAATGGGTACGTGAGCAGCAGAAGTTGCTGCGGTGACCGGTGTACCGAATGAACAAGGTTATTCTTTCAGGTTGATCCATCATTCCTAGTGCATATCGCTTTTCACCATGCTGGCAATCGGGTACTCCAGTTGATGAGAGACAACCCACAACTGTATGACCTGAAGATGCTGAAACCTACGGGGGTAGCGCTTCAGTGTCATGGTTGCCACGTGGTTGAACAGAGAAGCGGCGATAGAGCACAGCAACGGGGGCAAGGTGACGGAGAATGCCACCTATGCTGGGGAAGTGTTGCATGCTGATCTAGCAGGGCAGATCAAGCCAGTAGGAATCGGGGGTATGAACTACATCCTGGTAGTGGTGGATGAGTACTCCCGGTACTCCATGTGATTCCGTTGAAGTCCAAGAGTGGGGCTGCGGAAATGATATGCCTGCTGATTGAGCGAATCCGCACTCAGATCGTGTATGATAGAGAGGTTGGGGTGCGGAGGCTGCACACTGACCAGGGTGGTGAGTTCAGCTCTAACCAGCTGGCTCAGTACCTCGCGTGGCGTGGCATTGAAGCACACGTACACTGCCACGGGCCAGCATGAGTCCAATGGAATGGTGGAAAGAAAGATCGGTGTGTAAACAGGAGTGTGAGGGCAAGCCTGCTGCAAGCAGCTGTGCCTGCATTTCTGTGGCCAGAGGCGTATATGTGTGTGAACCATGCGCATAACCTGACGCCTAGCACAGCTCTAGAGGGTGTTAGCGGAAGGAGGCCAAGCAGAAACTGGAGGAGAGGCATGTGCAGACCAGTCGTGACCCGTGGTCAACGAATGAGGCTGTGAGAGCTGCACAGTTGCAGACGAGGAGGGCTCAGGCTCAGCAGATGAGTCTGCAGGCTCTGGCTGATGAGGGTATGGCCAGGGGCGATGGGAAGTTTGTCGCCCAGTGTGTGAAGAATGTTGATGTCAGACAGATTGTGCCATATCTGTTATGGTTCAGGAATGTGAGTGAGGACACGTCCATCTGGTGGTGGCCCAGGTGAAGCCTTTCGGGTGTCCGATGTATGTATATGCTCGGAGAGAGGACTTCAGACACCTGGATGAGAGAGGAGTGCTCGGTTTCTACATGGGACCGGGTGCTGGTCCTCACATGGATAGAGCTTACGTGAAGCGAGGGAATGGGGGAGCAGTGCGTATGTATAGGCATACGGCTTCTCCACCAGCTCTGCTGAGAGAGTTCGCGAAACGTTTCCACATGTCGGAGCAAGCTACGGTGGATCCGGTCATGTTGGAGAACTACGAGCTGGGAGAATTCGAGATCATGCCCGATGAGCATACTCGTGTAGTACCTGACGTTGGTTTCTTGCCCAACATGCAGAAATGGTTGAGATCAACTAGTGTTAGGGCAGTGCGACCACCAGCCAGTCGTGATCACATGATGCCAGAGAGGGGCAGAAATGTGGATTGGGCTGAGGGGGAGCATCCAGCGCTGGGGCACACACACTGGGAACCAGGCAGGCAGTTGCATCGGCGCTATGTGCCGGATGATGAGTTGCCTGAGGGTGAGCCGCCGTTTTCACCGCGTGTTTTGGGCTCTGAGTTGATAGCCAGGCATGAGCGGTGGCACACGCCTGAGATCAGTGAGGCAGTGGTGACAGCGCGTTGCGCTTACACGGCCGAGGACTGTGTGAACAGGGTACCACACTGGGAGTATGATGCGGTTCAGCAACCATCCGGTCCGCACAATGCTGAGATGCGACCGAGAGATGTGATCCCTACGCGGGATAGAGCAGTGCTGGATTTGAGTGGCTGCCGCATTGAGCCACAGGGTAGTGAGAATGATGAGTCTGAGGGGGAGGAACAGCCAGGGGCTGCCAGTGACTCTGCTGAGTCATTCTCAGGGGCATCTGAGCCCTCAGGATCTCGGTCTCGATCGCGCTCGCGTTCACCGCAGCGAGTCCAACGGTCGATGGGCAAGGCGCCGAGTGAGCCACCCCCACCTGCGAAATCTGAAGACCACGGGATGTACAACCGATGGCAAGGGTCAGCGGTGTCAGGACGTGCAGTACGCTGGGAGCATGATGAGCCACGGCATATGCCACAACGTGTTGATAGTCAGGGGCAAGGCAAGCTACGGCATGTGCCTAGTGGAGTAGAGGCAGGCGGAGCTGGCTCAGGGGGAGAGTTAGCACCAAGTGCCGCAGGAGGCAGCGGAGAACATCTGGATCCAGCCACAAGAGGTGAGGGTTCGATGGGTTCCAAAACCTTTCAAATTGATTCGCAAACCCTTAAGACCTGCTGTCCATGCTGTGGGAGTGAATGAAAGTGAGAATGCTGCTGTTGAGCGCATTTCCCCGGATGATGCACGTGAGCATGATGATGCTGGGAGCTCCACAGTAGTCCATATGGAGAGTGACGTCGGTGATCTGGCGGATGGAGTGTTTGCTACGGCTGACAGTGTGACTCCTGATGCAGAGAACACGACGGGGCAGAAGGTGATTCCGAGCAGTGGCAAGACTGCTAGCCGCAGTGAGTCCCGGTGTGCAGCTGCTGCGAGGAAGAAGGTCAAAGCTGTGCTGGACGATCCAACGGTGAAGCAAGCCATGAGAGGCTGCCATCGTGAGCAGTGGATCATAGCAATGCTTGATGAGTTGACCTCCTTAAGGGAACATGATGTGTTCGAGTTAGTCAGGTGCCCAGCAGGAGTGAAGCCTGTGACAGGCAAGTGGGTGCTTAAGATTAAGCGAGGAGCACAGGGTGAGATTGAGCGATTCAAAGCTAGATATGTAGCCAGGGGATTTACGCAAGTTGAGGGCGTAGATTTCTTTGAGACATGGGCACCTGTGGGCAGTTATGCTACCTTCAGGGCTCTGTTGTCTGTCTGTGCTGTAGAGGATCTGGAGACGAGACACATAGACATTAAATGTGCTTTCCTGAATGGTGTTCTGGAGGAGGAAGTGTATGTGGCACAACCTCCTGTACTGGATGATGGGTCTGGTATGGTGTGGCGTCTGAAAAAGGCGTTGTATGGTCTGAAGCAAGCTGCCAGGGAGTGGCATAAAGCGCTTGCAGAGCTCTTGTTGAGAATGGGCTTTGTGAGATCAGCCAGTGACCCCGCACTGTTTATTTGCAAAATAGGACGATGTCTTATTTTCCTATGGGTCGATGATCTGTTGATCTTCGGTCGTAAGGAGCAGATGGATGATGCCATCAGCAGGATCCTTGAGGCATTTGAGGGTCGTGACCTGGGGGAGCTGGGATATGTGCTGGGTATGGAGGTCATACGTGATCGGCTTGCTCGCACTATCACCATAACGCACAGAAAGAACATCAGGGACATGCTGGATAGGTTCAGTATGAATGAGTGCAGAAAGGCACCAACTCCGTTGGTACCAAAGCAGAAAGTGTTTAGTCTGAAGGATGATCCTAGCCAGGAGAAGGCTACTGTCGCAGAGCATAAGAGGTTTATGCAAGCCGTAGGAAGCATCCAGTATGTGGCTGCTGTGTCGCGTCCTGATATTTCCTTTCCGGCCAATGTCCTGGCCAGGCATATGGCTGGGAGTGCGAAGTGTCATTGGGCTGCTGTCCAGCATGTACTGAGATACCTGCGAGGGACCATAGATCTTGGCTTGACTTTTAGTGGCTCCAACGAGGGAAGTGAGGTGTTGGAAGCATTTACGGATGCTGACTTCGCCAATGGTGCTTGCTTGAAGAGCGTGTCAGGAGTGATAGTCCGGATGCATGGGAACTGTGTGTTCTGGCGTTCGAAGAGGCAGACTATTGTGGCTGGTGATACGACTGAGGCAGAGCTTATTGCGATGAGCTCAGCAGCCAATGAGGTGATGTGGGCAAAGCAGTTGTGCACTGATCTTGGTTTGTCGGCTGTGAAGCCAACTCTGTGGGGTGACAACAAGAGTGCCAACTTGCTAGCTGTGAACCCCATCTCTAGTGACCGCTCCAAGCACATCAGGGTCAGGGACCTGAGAGTCCGCGAGTTCGTAGAACTCGATGAGTTAACTATCAGCTGGGTTAGCACGGTAGACATGCTAGCTGATATGTTTACGAAAGTGTTGGCGGGACCAGCACTAGCAAAATTTAGAGATAGACTACAGCTTGCGGTAGTACAAGCCTAGTCTAGGGGGAGTGTCGTGATCCAGCCATGCACAGGACTACGGTGACCATGCATGGAGTGGATGCACGGTGCTGATCCGGAGTGGCTATGGGACGCCATGCACCGATGGCTTACCATATGCACGAGCAATGCATGCTAGATTGCGTGCCGCAGACAATGATTCTGATCGTATCCGTATGAGACGTTTGGTTGAACGCTTATATAGGCTCTACTGATCAAAGTGTAATCACTCTACTCTGCCAAAGACTCACGTGCTATAATCCAAGACTGAGAGCGCACTGTCACAGCGGAGGCCTGTACACCAGCCAGGTATGTGACAGCGCGACCCCCTGCGCACAGCTACACAGTGCTTAGATCCCACAGTGCCTTAGGGCTGCGGTCCACTGAATTACGACACAATGCTCCCCAGACATACGCCAAATCACTTCATCAGCATGAATTATGATCACTCATATGAAAGAATATGTTGTGGACCGTGGGAGATGAGCTCTAGGGAGCAGGCGCGCTCCCGCCAGCTCAGCTGAAAAAGGACAGAAAAAAGTGACCTACTCATTACATGAGCCCAATGGCCCCAGACACATGCCAAGGACTTCATCAGCGTATATTATGATCCCTTATATGATGGAATATGTTGCGGACAGTGGCAGATGGGCTCTGGGGCGCTTGCGCGCTCCCGCCAGCTCAGCTGGAGAAGTTCAGAAAAAAGTGACCCGCTCAGTGCATGGGCGCAATGCTCCCCAGACATACGCCAAATCACTTCATCAGCATGGATTATGATCACTGATATGAAAGAATATGTTGTGGGCCGTGGCAGCTGAGCTCTAGGGAGCAGGCGCGCTCCCGCCAGCTCAGCTGAAAAAGGACAGAAAAAAGTGACCTACTCATTACATGAGCCCAATGGCCCCAGACACATGCCAAGGACTTCATCAGCGTATATTATGATCCCTTATATGATGGAATATGTTGCGGACAGTGGCAGATGGGCTCTAGGGCGCTGGCGCGCTCCCGCCAGCTCAGCTGGCGAAGTTCAGAAAAAAGTGACCTACTCAGTGCATGGGCGCAATGCTCCCCAGACATACGCCAAATCACTTCATCAGCATGAATTATGATCACTCATATGAAAGAATATGTTGTGGACCGTGGGAGATGAACTCTAGGGAGCAGGCGCGCTCCCGCCAGCTCAGCTGGAGAAGGTCAGAAAAAATTGACCTACACAGTGCATGGGCGCAATGCTCCCCAGCCATATGCGAAATCACTTCATCAGCATGGACTATGATCACTGATATGAAAGAATATGTTGTGGGCCGTGGCAGCTGAGCTCTAGGGAGCAGGCGCGCTCCCGCCAGCTCAGCTGAAAAAGGACAGAAAAAAGTGACCTACTCATTACATGAGCCCAATGGCCCCAGACACATGCCAAGGACTTCATCAGCGTATATTATGATCCCTTATATGATGGAATATGTTGCGGACAGTGGCAGATGGGCTCTGGGGCGCTGGCGCGCTCCCGCCAGCTCAGCTGGAGAAGTTCAGAAAAAAGTGACCCGCTCAGTGCATGGGCGCAATGTGTTGTAATCCATTGGACCGCGGCCTAAGGCCTGTGGGATCCTGAGCATGCCGTAGCTATGCGCAGGGGTAGGGTACTGTCACATACCTTGCTGTCTAGGTATCTGCCGGTGACAGCACTGTATCTTCGTTGGAGGCGACGACACGTGAGACTTCGGACAGTAGAGAAAGAGTGATTACACTACGATCGACAGAGCCTATATAAGCGTTCTCTAAACGACTCATACGGATACGATCAGAATCAATGTCTGCTGGCACGCAATCTGCATGCATTGCTCGTGCATATGGTCAGCCATCGGTGCATGGCTGCCCCATAGCCACTCCGGATCAGCACCGTGTATCCTGGCACACATGGTCACCGTAGTCCTGTGTATGCCACCATGCATGGTCACCGTAGTCCTGTGCATGGCTGGATCACGACACTCCCCCTAGACTAAGCTTGTACTACCGCAAGCTGCAGTCTATCTCGAAATTTTCCCAGTGCTGGTCCTGCCAACACCTCACATCCCCCATTGGAGCCACTAAAGGTCAAGCCAAAGTCTATGGTCCCTCGCAGGTATCTCAGTACGTGAAGGACACCATTCCAATGACATTTGGCACTCCCAGCCATATGCCTGGCCAAGACATTAGCCGGAAACGCGATGTCTGGACGCGACACAACTGCCACATACTGGATGCTTCCTACGGCTTGCATAAACCTCTTATGCTCTGTGCCTGTAGCCTTCTCCTGGCTAGGATCTTCCTTCAGGCTAAACATTTTCTGCTTTGGCACCAAAGGAGTTGGCGCCCGTCTGCACTCACTCATGCTGAATCTCTCCAGCATGTCCCTGATGCTCTTTCTGTGTGTGATGGTGATAGTGCGAGCAGCGCGATCACGTATGACCTCCATGCCCAGCACATATCCCAGCTCCCCCAGGTCACGACCCTCAAATGCCTCAAGGCTCTTTCTGATGGCATCATCCATCTGCTCTACCAGACCGAAAATCAACAGATCATCGACCCACAGAAAAAATAAGACAACGTCCTACTTTGCAGATAAACAGTGCAGGGTCACTGGCTGATCTCACAAAGCCCATACTCAACAAGAGCTCTGCAAGCGCTTTGTGCCACTCCCTGGCAGCCTGCTTCAGACCATACAACGCCTTCTTCAGACGCCACACCATACCAGACCCATCATCTAGTACAGGAGGTTGTGCCACATACACTTCCTCCTCCAGAACACCATTCAGGAAAGCACATTTTATGTCTATATGCCTCGTCTCTAGATCCTCTACTGCACAGACCGATAACAGAGCCCTGAAGGTAGCATAACTGCCCACAGGTGCCCATGTCTCAAAGAAATCTACGCCCTCCACTTGCGTAAACCCCCTGGCTACATATCTGGCTTTGAAACGCTCAATTTCACCCTGTGCTCCTCGCTTGATCTTAAGCACCCACTTGCCTGTCACAGGCTTCGCTCCTAATGGGCACTCGACCAGCTCAAACACGTCATGTTCTCTCAAGGAGGTCAGCTCATCGAGCATGGCCGTGATCCACTGCTCACGGTGAGTGCCACGCATGGCCTGCTGCACCGTTGGATCATCTACTACGACCTCGACCTTCTTCCTCACGGTAGCTGCACGCCTGGACTCACAAAGGCTAGCAGTAGGGCCACCGTTCGGAGTCACCTCCTGCCCCGTCGGCTTTTCTGCATCAGGAGTCACACTGTCAGCCGTCGCAGACACTCCTTCAGCTAAGTCACCGACGTCATTCTCACCATTGAACACTGTGGAGCTCCCAGCATCATGCTCACGTGCACCCTCCGGGGAGATGCGCTCAACAGCAACATCACTCATAATGGCTCCCACAGCATGGACAGCAGGTCTCAAGACTTTGCGAATCAAATGAAAAGGCTTTGGAACCCATCGAATCCCCACCTCATGTGGCGGATCCAGACGTTCTCCGCTGCCCCTCGCGGCACTTGGTGCTGACTCTCCCCCTGAGCCATCACCGCCTGTCGCTATTCCCCTAGGCACATGCCGTAGCTCGCCTTGCCCCTGGCCCTCAGACCCAGATATATGCCGTGGCTTATCATATCTGTCCCGGTCATCACGCCCTGACAACGTGGACCCGCGGTAACTTCGGCTGCCGCCGTGACCGTCAGCTCGCACAGATGGGGGTGGCTCACTCAGCTCCTTGCCCATCAACCGCTGGACTGGCTCCGCTGAGCGTGAGCGGGATCTAGACTCAGGCTCAGAGTCATCCTCACTACCAGATGCATCTTCATCCGCCTCCTCATCAGTTGGAAGCGGATAGATGTCACAGTCTCCCATGTGCAGCACAGGTCTATCCCGCGTAGGGATTGTCTCTGCAGGCCTGAACTCGCAGTTCAGTGGCCCAGACGGCTGGTCTGCTGCATCATATTCCCAGTGCGGCACAGCTGCAGCACTGTCAGCCGCTGCAAGATCACAGCGCGCTGCAACCACTGCATCACTGATCTCCGGTGTGTGCCAGCGCTCATGGCGCGCCAGCAGCTCTGCACCCAACACTCTAGGAGAGAACTCAGGCTCACCCTCAGGTAGCTCCTCTCGTGGTTTGAAACGCCTATGCAACGTTCTGCTTGGTTCCCAGTGCTGATGGCCCAGACCCGGATGCTCCCCCTCAGCCCAATCCACATTTCTGCCCCTCTCTGGCATCATGTGTTCACGACTGGCTGGTGGACGCACTGCCCGCACACTGGTGCTCTTCACCCACTTCTTCATGTTGGGCAAGAACTCAGCCTCTGGCACTACACTGGTGAACTGATCTGGCAGGATCTCAAATTCACCCTGCTCATAGTTCTCTAGCACAACTGGGTCCGCCGTAGGTTCCCCAGCCATGTGAAATCGCTGCGCGAAATCCTTCACCAGAGCAGGTGGAGCAGCCGTGTGCCTGTACATCCGCACTGCTCCCCCATTCCCACGCTTCACATACACCCTGTCCATATGAGGACCTCCAACCGGTCCCATATAGGCACCGAGGATTCCTCGCTCCTCCAGGTGCCTGAAGTGCTCCCTCCGCGGATACACATACATTGGGCACCCGAAAGGCTTCACCTGTGCCACCACGAGACGGAAGTCATCTTCACTGACTTTCCGAAACCACAACAAGTATGGCACTATCTCCCTGACATCCACATTTCTCTATGCACCTTTCCACAAATGCCGCATCTCTCCTGGCATTCAGCTGCTCACAGAGCTCCTTCAGGCTCAGCGCAAGCGCTCCCGCCTTCCGGACCCTCAGCTGCTTAGCCCGCTGCTGCTCATTCGTGGACCATGGCTCATGGCTGGTGGCAACTAACCTCTCTTCCAGCCTCTGCTTCGCCTCCCTCCGCCGAACACCTTCCAGTGCTGTACTCGACGTCAGGTTGTGTGCATGGTTCACGCACATGTATGCCTCCGGCCACAGGAATGCAGGGACTGCTGCCTGCAGCAGGCTTGCCCGCACTGACGTGTTCAGCACACCGATCTTTCGCTCTACCAACCCATTAGACTCATGCTGGGCGGTGTCAGTGAACGTGTGTACTATTCCCCGCCACTCAAGGTACTGAGCCAGGTGGTTAGAGCTGAACTCACGTCCCTGGTCCGTATGCAGCCTCCGCACCCCTATCTCCTTGTCATAGACAGTCTGAGTGCGGATGCGTTCTAGCAGAAGGCATATCATTTCAGCAGCACCGCTTTTCGACTTCAGCGGGATCACATGCGAGTACCTGCTGTACTCATCCACCACTACCAGGATGAAGTTCATTCCTCCTATGCCCACTGGCTTTATCTGTCCAGCCAGATCCGCATGCAACACTTCTCCAGCATACGTGGCATTCTCTGTCACTTTGCCCCCATGCTGTGCTCTGTCACCACTTCTCTGTTCCGCCACATGGCAACCATGACACTCAAGTGCTACTCCCGTAGGTTCAGGCAGCTTGAGGTCGAACAGGTCTGGATTATCTCGCATCAGTTTGAGAAACCGGTTGCCAGCACGGTGAAACGCGATATGCACCAGGAAAAATGGATCAACCTGGAAGGAAGATCTCTGACCAATAGGTACACCATCCACTGCAGCGACTCTCGCCTGCTCACCAACCCATTTCCTATTTCTGTGGAAAAGATTGTTAGCACTGGTCCAGTCTGTCCCTGAATCTACAGGGCGCAGTTCCCATATTGGTCTGCCTGTCCCGCAATACCAGCTCGGTGTGGGGTTGTCCTCACTATCCACACCCTGCTCACAGTTGCCCACAAACATCTGGGCTTGATCATGAAAGCCAGGCATTTCTACTGTATTTGCCTTGCCTGTGTGCAAGAATATGTTCGACCGCTTCAGCACAGTCGTTGATAGGATGTTTATCGGGCTCGGCTGGCAACCTGTAAACATGATCTAGCTCAATGTCCACAGGCACCAGCTCACCCTTCATTGTCACGTACTTCCCCACATTCGCCCTGATAGTGCCCATGCCATATATCTTTAGCCTGCCCTGATCTAGAGGCTGGCATTCTGTGATATCCGGTGGTTTGATCTCACTGAATATGCTATAGTCAAAGCAGATGTTCAGATCAGACCCGCTATCCACCAGAAACGTGTATGGCATATTGGGCGCTGGCCCATCACCACATTCAGCTCGCAGTTCAGCTAGATCAACTACAGCCACCTGCGGGCCACCCGCGGCCTCTGCCACGGCCTCGCCCTGCAGCTGCTTGCTTCTGCAGAAACTGCTTGACTTCTGCTGAGAGCAAGGGACACTCTTTCTGCAAATGACCAGGCTTATTGCAGTTGAAGCACTTACGGTTGTCTGCTCCCCCCGCTCCCACTGCAGCAACCTGTGGGGGTTGTACCATGGCGACCACCGTGGCGTCCACCACGATACCCTCGTCCCCCATAACGCTGCTGACCACCGCGATCTTCCGTGGGAACCGCGATGGAGCAGGTTGGCTGCTAGTCTGAGCGTGTGTCAGCAATGTGGACACTATCTGCTGCACTGGCAGCTGCTGCAGCATCGGCTGCAACAACGCATATTCTCTGTCTACTGCCAGTAGCCTAGAGCGGTACCACTGGTCAGGCACATTCTCCCCCAGACCCCTCATCTGGTTCACTATGCCACTACTTCATTGACATGCCTTTCTAGTGGTTTGCCTGCTTGTCTAGCACCACTAAGCTGTTGGTACAGCTTCTGAATCTCTACCTCGACTGAAGGCATGTACTTGGCATGAAGCAATGACCACAACTCATGGACAAAGCTACAGTTGGACACGAAATCCCTATCCTCCTTTGGCAGAGTAATAAACAGCCAATGCTTGACCGACTCATGGGCCTGGCTATTCTGTGCTAGTGGATCGTTCACCAGCAAGCTACTCTCTCCCAGTGTGCATCCCAGTGTGCAACCCAGTGTGCATCCCAGTGTGCAGCCTGAGCCACTTGCTGCGCGTGCTTCGCTCCGTGCACCGCTGCCTCACTCGCATTCCCCGTAGGATCAGCGTTGCTCGGCATGGCGGCCTGCAGAGGGTTTACACTGAGATACCCGTAGGTCCCAGCGTCTTGTCCTTCCCCGTGGGGCATGAACTGACCCTCCGCGGCCTGCTCGCGGCGCACTGTGGAGCGAGTGCGGTGGTGCGGAGGGTTAACAGCTCCCTCCACACCGTCAGATCCGATAGATCCTTGGCGAGATGCCATTGAATCGTCTCGGAATGGTGGAGTCCTGCAACGATCACTGTACGTCGCAGGACACGCAGACCCGTAGGCCTCTTTGCGAGACCAGCACACCAGCATAATGCAGCTCCGCCGTAGCATTCTGCATCAGCCGTATCTAATCTCTCTACGGTCAGCTATACGCTAGAGCGGTGTGACTCGCTCATCGAAACGCACAGCCGCAACCGCAGGTTCCCCCTGGACTCTCTCGCATGCTAATAGACATCACAAGAACACCCACAATCATCATCGATACCATGTTGTAATCCATTGGACCGCGGCCTAAGGCCTGTGGGATCCTGAGCATGCCGTAGCTATGCGCAGGGGTAGGGTACTGTCACATACCTTGCTGTCTAGGTATCTGCCGGTGACAGCACTGTATCTTCGTTGGAGGGCGACGACACGTGAGACTTCGGACAGTAGAGAAAGAGTGATTACACTACGATCGACAGAGCCTATATAAGCGTTCTCTAAACGACTCATACGGATACGATCAGAATCAATGTCTGCTGGCACGCAATCTGCATGCATTGCTCGTGCATATGGTCAGCCATCGGTGCATGGCTGCCCCATAGCCACTCCGGATCAGCACCGTGTATCCTGGCACACATGGTCACCGTAGTCCTGTGTATGCCACCATGCATGGTCACCGTAGTCCTGTGCATGGCTGGATCACGACACAATGCTCCCCAGACATACGCCAAATCACTTCGTCAGCATGGATTATGATCACTCATATGAAAGAATGTGTTGTAGACCGTGGGAGATGAGCTCTAGGGAGCAGGCGCGCTCCCGCCAGCTCAGCTGGAGAAGGTCAGAAAAAAGTGACCAACAAAGTGCATGGGCGCAATGCTCCCCAGACATACGCCAAATCACTTCATCCGCATAAATTATGATCACTCATATGAAAGAATATGTTGTGGGCCGTGGCAGCTGAGCTCTAGGGAGCAGGCGCGCTCCCGCCAGCTCAGCTGGAGAAGGTCAGAAAAAAGTGACCTACAAAGTGCATGGGCGCAATGCTCCCCAGACATACGCCAAATCACTTCATCAGCATAAATTATGATCACTCATATTAAAGAATATGTTGTGGACCGTGGGAGATGAACTCTAGGGAGCAGGCGCGCTCCCGCCAGCTCAGCAGGAGAAGGTCAGAAAAAAAGTGACCTACACAGTGCATGGGCGCAATGCTCCCCAGACATACGCCAAATCACTTCATCAGCATGGGATTATGATCACTCATATGAAAGAATGTGTTGTAGACCGTGGGAGATGAGCTCTAGGAGCAGGCGCGCTCCCGCCAGCTCAGCTGGAGAAGGTCAGAAAAAGTGACCAACAAAGTGCTAATGGGCGCAATGCTCCCCAGAAATACGCCAAATCACTTCATCCGCATAAATTATGATCACTCATATGAAAGAATATGTTGTGGGCCGTGGCAGCTGAGCTCTAGGGAGCAGGCGCGCTCCCCCCAGCTCAGCTGAAAAAGACAGAAAAAAGTGACCTACTCATACATGAGCCCAATGGCCCCAGACACATGCCAAGGACTTCATCAGCGTATATTATGATCCCTTATATGATGGAATATGTTGCGGACAGTGGCAGATGGGCTCGGGGGCGCTGGCGCGCTCCCGCCAGCTCAGCTGGAGAAAGTCAGAAAAAAAGTGACCCGCTCAGTGCATGGGCGCAATGCTCCCAGACATACGCCAAATCACTTCATCAGCATGGATTATGATCACTGATATGAAAGAATATGTTGTGGGCCGTGGCAGCTGAGCTCTAGGAGCAGGCGCGCTCCCGCCAGCTCAGCTGAAAAGGACAGAAAAAAGTGACCTACTCAT
>UNSF01000064.1:232500-497944 GCA_900538255.1 Ulva mutabilis | reverse complement strand
ACGAGCAATGCATGCTAGATTGCGTGCTGCAGACAATGATTCTGATCGTATCCGTATGAGACGTTTGGTTGAACGCTTATATAGGCTCTACTGATCAAAGTGTAATCACTCTACTCTGCCAAAGACTCACGTGCTATAATCCAAGACTGAGAGCGCACTGTCACAGCGGAGGCCTGTACACCAGCCAGGTATGTGACAGCGCGACCCCCTGCGCACAGCTACACAGTGCTTAGATCCCACAGTGCCTTAGGGCTGCGGTCCACTGAATTACGACATGGTATCGGTGATGTTTGTGGGTATTCTAGCGATGGTTGTATGCTTGCGATAGAGTCCAGGGGTCTACGGCTACGGCTGAGCGTCCCGATGAGCGATTCACACCGCTCTAGCGTTTAGCTGTAGAGTCCGTAGAGAGACTAGAGTACACAGATGCATAACGCTACGGCTGGACTGCATTCTGTCAGGGTACTGGTCTCGCAGAAAGGCCTACGGGTCTGCGTGTCCTGCGACGCACGAAGGTCGTGTTGCAGGATGCCACCACGCCGAGAAGTCCCAATGGCATCTCGCCAGGGATCTATTGGCTCTGACGGCGAGGATGGAGAAGAAGTTCGTCCTCGCCACCACACACGTTCCACAGCGCGCCGCGAGCAGGCCGCGGAGGACCAGTTCGTGACCTACGGGGAAGAACAGCGCGTTGGGACCTACGGGTATCCCAATGCAGGTCCTCTGCAGGCGGCATTGCCGGGAAATGCTGATCCTACGGGGGAAGCAGGAGCTCAGGCTGCGGCGCAAGGAACACAGCCAGCACATCTCGCAGCGCCAGCTGCGTGGATGACCCAACAGATACCGCCTCCGATACCGCAGCCTTCGCAGGCTGCGATGTCATCAGGAGTACCAGCTACGGCTGGATCTATTGACGTAAGCACGCTGGCGCAAGCGCTGTCGCTTGCCATGCCCAGGCCAGTACCGGGGAAATCTCTAGTAGAGAAGAACAGATTTCCGGTGTGGCACTATAAGACTGATCACTTCCGAGTATTTAAGAAGGAGGTAGAGAGCTGGGCAAAGATGGTGGGTGAGAGTAGCCTGCTAGTCAATGATCCGCTTGCTCAGAGCAGCCAGGCTCATGAGCAAGTCATGCACTGGTTGTTCACCACACTGCCAAAGGAGGATAGAGACTTCGTGGCAGACTGTAGTTTCGTCCATGAGGTCTGGTCGTTGCTGCATGCTAAGTATATGCCATCAGTGGAGGTAGAAATACAGAAGCTGTATCACCAGCTCAGCAGTACCCAGCAGGCTGGCAAGCCGCTGGAGAAGCATGTGAATGAGGTGGTGGGCATAGTAAACCAGATGAGAGGACTGGGTGAGACTGTGTCTGATCAGTTGTACAGATCACGGTTGCTGGCAGTAGACAAAGAGTACAGCCTGTTGCAGCCCATGCTGCAGGCCATGCCAGTGCAGCAGATAGTGTCTACGCTGTTGACACATGCCCAGACGAACAGCAAGCAGGGTCCGTCGCGATTCCCACGGGACGATCGCGGTGGACAACAGCGCCATGGGGGACGTGGGTACCGAGGTGGACGCTACGGTGGTCGCCAAGGTTCACCCCCACAGGTAGCAGCTGTGGGAGCAGGGGCAGCAGGGGGAGCAGAAAAGAGGAAATGCTTCAACTGTGATAAGCCTGGACATGTGCAAAAGGATTGTCCATTGCTCTCCGCAGAGGTCAAACAATTCCTGCAGAAGCAAGCAGCTGCAGGGCGAGGCCGTGGCAGAGGCCGCGGTGGCCCTCAGGTAGCTGTAGTTGACCTAGATAAGCTGCGAGCTGACTGTGCTGATGGGCCGTCTCCCAACATGCCGTACACTTTCCTAATAGATAGTGGCTCAGACATAAACATATGCTTTGACTATGATATGTTTTGCGAGATCAAGCCACCAGATATGCCGCAGTGTCAGCCTCTTGACCAGGGCAGGCTAGACATGTATGGTGTGGGCACGATCAGAGCTAATCTGGGAGAGTATGTGAGTGCACAGGGCACTATCACACCAGTAGACATAGAGTTGACCAACGTCTACTGGGTGCCGGCCAGTCCTATCAACATCCTTTCAACAAAGGAGTTGAAAAAGTCTGAGATATACTTGCATACGGGCAAGCATGCAAACCGGGTAGTGATGCCTGGGTTTCATGACCAGAGC
This sequence comes from Ulva mutabilis, assembly GCA_900538255.1. Classification (NCBI taxonomy): domain Eukaryota; kingdom Viridiplantae; phylum Chlorophyta; class Ulvophyceae; order Ulvales; family Ulvaceae; genus Ulva; species Ulva mutabilis. Next base: position 495,757 of record UNSF01000064.1, on the reverse strand, counting down.
TATGGGTTCCACAGGAACTGTGAGCAGGGTGAGGATGAGGATGGAAAACCTACTCTGACATGGTTCTGTGGGAAAGGCAGGCCGATATGGCAAATGCGACCGGTAGATAGAGGAGCAGCCTGGACAAGTGCGAATAACTTGTTTCATAGGAATGGGAAATGGGTACGTGAGCAGCAGCAAGTTGCTGCAGTGACCGGTGTACCGAATGAACAAGGTTATTCCTTTCAGGTTGATCCATCATTCCTAGTGCATATCGCTTTTCACCATGCTGGCAATCGGGTACTCCAGTTGATGAGAGACAACCCACAACTGTATGACCTGAAGATGCTGAAACCTACGGGGGTAGCGCTTCAGTGTCATGGTTGCCACGTGGCTGAACAGAGAAGTGGCGATAGAGCACAGCACGGGGGCAAGGTGACGGAGAATGCCACCTATGCTGGAGAAGTGTTGCATGCTGATCTAGCAGGGCAGATCAAGCCAGTAGGAATCGGGGGTATGAACTACATCCTGGTAGTGGTGGATGAGTACTCCCGGTATTCCCATGTGATTCCGCTGAAGTCCAAGAGTGGGGCTGCGGAAATGATATGCCTGCTGATTGAGCGAATCCGCACTCAGATCGTGTATGATAGAGAGGTTGGGGTGCGGAGGCTGCACACTGACCAGGGTGGTGAGTTCAGCTCTAACCAGCTGGCTCAGTACCTCGCGTGGCGTGGCATTGAGCACACGTACACTGCCACGGGCCAGCATGAGTCCAATGGAATGGTGGAAAGAAAGATCGGTGTGCTAAACAGGAGTGTGAGGGCAAGCCTGCTGCAAGCAGCTGTGCCTGCATTTCTGTGGCCAGAGGCGTATATGTGTGTGAACCATGCGCATAACCTGACGCCTAGCACAGCTCTAGAGGGTGTTAGGCGGAAGGAGGCCAAGCAGAAACTGGAGGAGAGACATGTGCAGACCAGTCGTGACCCGTGGTCAACGAATGAGGCTGTGAGAACTGCACAGTTGCAGACGAGGAGGGCTCAGGCTCAGCAGATGAGTCTGCAGGCTCTGGCTGATGAGGGTATGGCCAGGGGCGATGGGAAGTTTGTCGCCCAGTGTGTGAAGAATGTTGATGTCAGACAGATTGTGCCATATCTGTTATGGTTCAGGAATGTGAGTGAGGACACGTTCCATCTGGTGGTGGCCCAGGTGAAGCCTTTCGGGTGTCCGATGTATGTATATGCCCGGAGAGAGGACTTCAGACACCTGGATGAGAGAGGAGTGCTCGGTTTCTACATGGGACCGGGTGCTGGTCCTCACATGGATAGAGCTTACGTGAAGCGAGGGAATGGGGGAGCAGTGCGTATGTATAGGCATACGGCTTCTCCACCAGCTCTGCTGAGAGAGTTCGCGAAACGTTTCCACATGTCGGAGCAAGCTACGGTGGATCCGGTCATGTTGGAGAACTATGAGCTGGGAGAATTCGAGATCATGCCCGATGAGCATACTCGTGTAGTACCTGACGTTGGTTTCTTGCCCAACATGCAGAAATGGTTGAGATCAACTAGTGTTAGGGCAGTGCGACCACCAGCCAGTCGTGATCACATGATGCCAGAGAGGGGCAGAAATGTGGATTGGGCTGAGGGGGAGCATCCAGCGCTGGGGCACACACACTGGGAACCAGGCAGGCAGTTGCATCGGCGCTATGTGCCGGATGATGAGTTGCCTGAGGGTGAGCCGCCGTTTTCACCACGTGTTTTAGGCTCTGAGCTGATAGCCAGGCATGAGCGGTGGCACACGCCTGAGATCAGTGAGGCAGTGGTGACAGCGCGTTGCGCTTACACGGCCGAGGACTGTGTGAACAGGGTACCACACTGGGAGTATGATGCGGTTCAGCAACCATCCGGTCCGCACAATGCTGAGATGCGACCGAGAGATGTGATCCCTACGCGGGATAGAGCTGTGCTGGATTTGAGTGGCTGCCGCATTGGGCCACAGGGTAGTGAGAATGATGAGTCTGAGGGGGAGGAACAGCCAGGGGCTGCCAGTGACTCTGCTGAGTCATTCTCAGGGGCATCTGAGCCCTCAGGATCTCGGTCTCGATCGCGCTCGCGTTCACCGCAACGAGTCCAACGGTCGATGGGCAAGGCGCCGAGTGAGCCACCCCCACCTGCGAAATCTGAAGACCACGGGATGTACAACCGATGGCAAGGGTCAGCGGTGTCAGGACGTGCAGTACGCTGGGAGCATGATGAGCCACGGCATATGCCACAGCGTGTTGATAGTCAGGGGCAAGGCAAGCTACGGCATGTGCCTAGTGGAAGAGAGGCAGGCGGAGCTGGCTCAGGGGGAGAGTTAGCACCAAGTGCCGCAGGAGGCAGCGGAGAACATCTGGATCCACCACAAGAGGTGAGGGTTCGATGGGTTCCAAAACCTTTCAAATTGATTCGCAAAACCTTAAGACCTGCTGTCCATGCTGTGGGAGTGAATGAAAGTGAGAATGCTGCTGTTGAGCGCATTTCCCCGGATGATGCACGTGAGCATGATGATGCTGGGAGCTCCACAGTAGTCCATATGGAGAGTGACGTCGGTGATCTGGCGGATGGAGTGTTTGCTACGGCTGACAGTGTGACTCCTGATGCAGAGAACACGACGGGGCAGGAGGTGATTCCGAGCAGTGGCAAGACTGCTAGCCGCAGTGAGTCCCGGTGTGCAGCTGCTGCGAGGAAGAAGGTCAAAGCTGTGCTGGACGATCCAACGGTGAAGCAAGCCATGAGAGGCTGCCATCGTGAGCAGTGGATCATAGCAATGCTTGATGAGTTGACCTCCTTAAGGGAACATGATGTGTTCGAGTTAGTCAGGTGCCCAGCAGGAGTGAAGCCTGTGACAGGCAAGTGGGTACTTAAGATTAAGCGAGGAGCACAGGGTGAGATTGAGCGATTCAAAGCTAGATATGTAGCCAGGGGATTTACGCAAGTTGAGGGCGTAGATTTCTTTGAGACATGGGCACCTGTGGGCAGTTATGCTACCTTCAGGGCTCTGTTGTCTGTCTGTGCTGTAGAGGATCTGGAGACGAGACACATAGACATTAAATGTGCTTTCCTGAATGGTGTTCTGGAGGAGGAAGTGTATGTGGCACAACCTCCTGTACTGGATGATGGGTCTGGTATGGTGTGGCGTCTGAAAAAGGCGTTGTATGGTCTGAAGCAAGCTGCCAGGGAGTGGCATAAAGCGCTTGCAGAGCTCTTGTCGAGAATGGGCTTTGTGAGATCAGCCAGTGACCCCGCACTGTTTATTTGCAAAATAGGACGATGTCTTATTTTCTTATGGGTCGATGATCTGTTGATCTTCGGTCGTAAGGAGCAGATGGATGATGCCATCAGCAGGATCCTTGAGGCATTTGAGGGTCGTGACCTGGGGGAGCTGGGATATGTGCTGGGTATGGAGGTCATACGTGATCGGCTTGCTCGCACTATCACCATAACGCACAGAAAGAACATCAGGGACATGCTGGAAAGGTTCAGTATGAGTGAGTGCAGAAAGGCACCAACTCCGTTGGTACCAAAGCAGAAAGTGTTTAGTCTGAAGGATGATCCTAGCCAGGAGAAGGCTACTGTCGCAGAGCATAAGAGGTTTATGCAAGCCGTAGGAAGCATCCAGTATGTGGCTGCTGTGTCGCGTCCTGATATTTCCTTTCCGGCCAATGTCCTGGCCAGGCATATGGCTGGGAGTGCGAAGTGTCATTGGGCTGCTGTCCAGCATGTACTGAGATACCTGCGAGGGACCATAGATCTTGGCTTGACCTTTAGTGGCTCCAACGAGGGAAGTGAGGTGTTGGAAGCATTTACGGATGCTGACTTCGCCAATGGTGCTTGCTTGAAGAGCGTGTCAGGAGTGATAGTCCGGATGCATGGGAACTGTGTGTTCTGGCGTTCGAAGAGGCAGACTATTGTGGCTGGTGATACAACTGAGGCAGAGCTCATTGCTATGAGTTCAGCAGCCAATGAGGTGATGTGGGCTAAGCAGTTGTGCACTGATCTTGGTTTGTCGGCTGTGAAGCCAACTCTGTGGGGTGACAACAAGAGTGCCAACTTGCTAGCTGTGAACCCCATCTCTAGTGACCGCTCCAAGCACATCAGGGTCAGGGACCTGAGAGTCCGCGAGTTCGTAGAACTCGATGAGTTAACTATCAGCTGGGTTAGCACGGTAGACATGCTAGCTGATATGTTTACGAAAGTGTTGGCGGGACCAGCACTAGCAAAATTTAGAGATAGACTACAGCTTGCGGTAGTACAAGCCTAGTCTAGGGGGAGTGTCGTGATCCAGCCATGCACAGGACTACGGTGACCATGCATGGAGTGGATGCACGGTGCTGATCCGGAGTGGCTATGGGACGCCATGCACCGATGGCTTACCATATGCACGAGCAATGCATGCTAGATTGCGTACTGCAGACAATGATTCTGATCGTATCCGTATGAGACGTTTGGTTGAACGCTTATATAGGCTCTACTGATCAAAGTGTAATCACTCTACTCTGCCAAAGACTCACGTGCTATAATCCAAGACTGAGAGCGCACTGTCACAGCGGAGGCCTGTACACCAGCCAGGTATGTGACAGCGCGACCCCCTGCGCACAGCTACACAGTGCTTAGATCCCACAGTGCCTTAGGGCTGCGGTCCACTGAATTACGACAATGGCCACGACCTATATTTTCCGTGCTGAGTGAGAAGTCCTGCATCAAATCTGCAGGGGTAAAACTCTGAACTTACCTGCCTGCTGAAAGCATTGGAATGAAGTCCTACCATCATTGCATCTGCAAGGGTGCCATGTATGTCGATGCAATCTCCAGCCTCAGGATGCACACCGTGCACTAGGCGGGTTGCAATAGCGTTGCAAAAGGTTATCGATTGAATCTTTCCACTCTGTTCACGAGCTGGACAACATACAAACAAATAACACGCCAATTCTGTGAAGTGCGATGATCAATGCATGAACGCCTGGTGCATAGACACCATTGTTGTTGCATACCATGACGGTGGGCTTCTGCCGCATCCCGCCATCGGCAGCTACTGCACACCCTACTCAAACTGCCTACATATACAAGCTGAGGCTTGTCTACCACAAACGATTGTTCGCATCGTGCAGCTTGAAAATGAGAGGACATCCGGACACGTTCGTCAAGCTGATGCGTACTGACGTGTACAGTACTAGTGCTAAAAGCATGCTCCGTGCCAGGCATAGCCCAAACACATTGATCTAACCGAGCTCGGCCGAGTCACACGACAACATAAGATTGCAACCAATGTATTTACGGTCCAATTTACCACAACATTTGGACCTGGAAAGGTCGCAGCTAACAAGACAACTGCAGCCACTCTCAGGACAGAAAGAAATCTAGAGCGTAACGTAACACTTGCGGTGTAGTCAGCCAATGACTTCAAAATTGCAGCTGCATAGAATTTCTGGGCAATTCCAGAATGCTGCGCTTTGAAAGATGCGCTGCACAAAACTCAGGCATTGCCCTATCAACCTGCACAGTATACTCAAGCACGGCATGGTCACAAGGTACGTGCATGTAAATATTTACATTGTATAGTACATGCGCACTGGGAGTTACATGGTGGCCGGCCTGTGTGCACAAGTGCCAGGATACAGAAATGATTGCCAGTGCGCAGAGCAGGTAACGCTTACATGTCGAGCGATGTTGACCAAGGCAGTGAGCAAACAACCTCGTTCGATGCTTCTTGACGGCGTGCGCGCTCATGATCACCACTAGCACGAATGAGCTGGGAGCAGAATGGACGGGAGTTGCAAGAATCCGGCCGGGCCCAGCGGAGTTTTGTCCCGAGACCGATGGCGTGCGGATCGATCGTATCATATTTTGGAGGTCAACCGATGGGCACCCCAGACACGAACACCCCAGACACGAACACCCCAGACACGAACACCCCAGACACGAACACCCCAGACACGAACACCCCTCGAGCCATTCATCGCACATTCGAACGCGCGTATCTCTACACGTAGATGACGGCTACGTACCCAGCATCTTATAAACGTGCATATGACAACGTTCACAGAGATAAACCAGTTACTGCTTCAGCTGCCGGCGCTACACACTCTTGCCCTTGTTTGAGCGAACACTTGGCAGTAGCAGAGCCGATACTGTCGCCACAGACAGTGCATTATCGTTGGTGATATTGCATATCCAACATTATCCGGCCCTCTACTCGCTGAGCGGGCCGATATGGAAGGTGTGGCGTCATGCTGTCGGCACTGAACCCGGGCTCCTGAGCACAGATGTCTTATCAAGCCTTCTCAAGACTGTTTGATAACGCTGGCTCCTGGTCACACGTTTGCGATGTGTCCAGACTCTCTGTGTTGCCGTCAAACGCTGTGCCATTGCGGAAGGTCTCGCAAGTCGCCTTACACGTGCGCGATGAGGCGCTGCTGCACACGTGCTCACCTCGCATCAAGTGTTTAATGATTCTATTTGTAGCTTCCGACTGTTCTGGCCAGTGTCGCAACGTCGTAGCATGTATCGCTGCCGTGATGTCCGAAATGCACGATCGGTTTGTTTGTCCAGACCGAGTGGGCGCTATATGACGAATGATATTGCGTCAGGCGCCCAACAATCGTGTCATGTGTTGCGGTCCAGCCCATCCGAGTGTTCGACCTGTTCATGCGCTTGCTCGCTTCCGACTCGGTTCACCCGCGATCGCAACGCTGATCATCATTTCAAGCAAACTAGCCGATTGCAGGCACAAGCAGTGTTGATAAAGGCAATTTGGAAGATGCGACCAAGGATTTCCTCAGTCGCCGAGGAGGTGCGTTGCGCGCGCTGGTTTGACCCAACCGATTTACGACCAGCGATGCTCTCGGCCGCCCAAGGAGGACACCTCGTAGCTGTGTACAAGCATCTTATGTGATGTAGGTGTTGTCTTGGAGCATTTGATCAACGTTCTCAAGCGCAGCTATGACAGCAACGCACCAGAGCTGCAGAGCGAGCAGGCATTCAAAGACTTCCTCGAATCGAAGCCCGATGTATTCCGCATTGCCACATCATGCAACAACGTGGAGCGGGCCCGTTTGACCAGCCCTCGTCGTGCGAGCAAAGGTTTGATTGGCTTGACAATTTCAACGTTGCAAGAACTGGTGCGATTGCATGCTACCACACATGTTACAGTTTTCGGTGATGGCCGCGGCGTACAGATCTTGGCACACACCAATTTTAAGAGGCGCAAAGTATCTTCGTTATTACAGGGGGCGTCAGATGAGGCTTCGGCTTGCAGTGTTGCAGATGTATTCGCAAAAGTTGTTGAAGCAAAGAAAGCCTCTCTGGAAGATGATGAAACACTTCCAGAGGATTTGCAGAGCGAGGAAGAGTTTATGCTGTCTGCACAGCGCTTCAACCGAATTCGTTTCCAGGACGGTAAAGCATGGATGGTGCCGCGGCCTGAGAAGGCGCCAAGGGGACCACCTCGCACCACACGCACACGCCAGCCACGAACCGGTGCACCTGAAGATGCCGTGGCTGAGCCTCAGGCAGAAGCACGCCGTCGCCCCCAGGGCACACCTGTCGAGCCTCAACCCCTGGACCTGCCAGAAGATGCCAACGACTCTACATTCATTGCTGGCCTTATCTACAAGCGCCTGTGTGCGAGAGGGGCTGTGAATATTCAGTTTGGTATATCTGTGAAATCGCTTCTGAGGCTTGCATCCATGGATTTCAAGGAGCAGCGTCCTGATGCTGACCCTCCCAGCATGCACAGCCTTCGTGTGTTTAAGATGCTGTTGGGGCAGATTCCCGGAATCAAGCGGCAGTGGCCACGTATGCCCCCTCGCAACACGTCCAGGCCATCGCGCTACACACCAGAGCTAATTGTGTGGATGGAGGACGACAAAGAGATGGTTGCGGGCATTAATGCTGGGTTGCCAGATGATCTTGCAAGCATTGTGATCCAGCCAGATGTGATGGAGAACAATGATGCCATTGCAAATGGCACACCACAGAATGTTACCGTCATGCAGCAGGAAGCATGGCAGACCAGTGTCGTTGGTCCCACAGCCAGCGAGGAGGTCTTGGCCAAATTTCTTGCCGATCACAAGGATCAGGCTGTGTGGGGCTTCGAAACAGAGCACAGGGTCGGCTTGCATCGCCGCCCTGCTGGTAAAATTGCAATCATTGTCCTGTCTGACATGCATCACACCATTATCTGGGATGTGCATGAGGGTGGCATCCCTACATGCTTGCATGCATTCTTTGCTGATGAGGAGATATTCAAGGGAGGTGTTCGCATCGGGCCAAAGATGCAGAAACTTGTCAAGCAATTCAATGTGAAACCAGCTAAGTTCCTTGAATTGAGCACCATTGCTCGCGACCTGGAGTTGATCTCTGAGGAAGAAAAGGAGAGAATCAGTATCCGCATCATGACCAACAACGTCCTTCACTTTGCGGTGAGCTCATAACTGACATGACCGTCCGTCTGTCTTCCGTCCGACATTGTAATATTTGTTTTTTCAGATGTTCTCACAGGATGCTATCTGTGTAGGTTTCTCGTCCTCCAGGAATCCGTGACAGCAACTGGGAGCTGCGTCCTCTGACCAAACGTCAGTATAACTATGCGGTTGAGGATGGGTATGCAACAGCTCTGCTGTTTATGCACATGGTTGCCCAGCTACACAAGATGAACCAAGGGGCCAAGCTCAATGAGGCATGTGTCACAGTCGAGTGTTGATCGATAGGCCTTATATATGATGACAATGATAAATTGATGTGAGCATGGTTCCATTGGTCGAAGTATATCATCTTCAGCACTGTGGTTCCTTGTGTGGTTTTCACAGGACGGCTGTAGTGTCATGTGATGCATATTTGTATCCCGCAGCAAGGAGCATCAAGTCATGATTGGTAATATCCGCTTTGTTTGGTGCTGTGTCCCCCGGTGAGGTGAGGATTCATGGTGCGTTCCGTTGCAAATGTGAATGTGTCCGAGATGTTCTCCTTGGCATCTGTTCTGCACCACCAGATTGGCCGTCCCCCTCAACACAGTGGTTTACATTCCCCAGTGATGTGTGATTTGTAAACGTGCGTACATACTTGCTGCACGTGCACCACTCCATGCCATTGTAACTGAGTTCCTAAGCCAGGTGTGCTTCAAACATGCACACTGCATATCTCACGGATTCAGCTGCATCCACGAGGTAGTCGAACTAAGCCGAGTCAGGCCTCATGTACCTCGTGCAGGGCTGTCCAAGCTAGCACCAGATAGTTTAGGGCAGTGAGACACACAATTGAAATTACACTAACACCTGCGTATCATTCCATGCCGCCGTTTCGACTCAGCTCGAAGTGCAGGCATGGAGTGGAACTGGTGAACAGGCACTAGGTTCATGTATGGCAGCACGGTGGATTGGACTGCTAAGGAACCACATGCTAACCGTTGTTCTTCGCAAAACCCCGCAGGCAGTACTCTATGTCATATGTAAGCAATTCTAATTGATCACCCCGGATGATATCCACGACACCAACTGCGACCACAGGCCTGTGGCCCAATTTGGAAGAAATCATTGACTTGCTTGAAGTAGGACAGATTCTTATGATGGTATGAGCTCATGGCCATTCCATCGGAAAAGTCACGATGCCATGGTATGGGCATGGAGATGTGGAGTGGTTTACACATGCCGTCCTCTTCGTATGCCTTGCTTCTGCACAGTTCGTTTCACAGGACCCCACACAGTCGCAAGACATGCATGTATTTGCATTATTCATATTCACACACAATTAAGAGTCCCAGTGTCAGCTTTTCTGTAGCCTCTCAGCGAGTCTCCTGGTAAATGCCTGCAACATCAACAGCAGGTAACACCAAACGTGGATAGATATCTGTTCTCATAGAGCGAGCAGTGAGAGGAGAATGGTGGCACACTTTGTAACGTCGCCAGTTGTTTGGATCAAACATACATTCTGACATTCGATTGAAACAAAAGGATTTCACAGGTTTCAGCTGCATTGCTCTCTTGCTGTCTTCGGTAAGTGCATTGCCAATCCGGGTCAGCGCTGCCTCATCAAACCTTGCCTCCGTCGTTTCCAAGCCAACCTGAAACGATGCAGCAGCTAGTTGAATTATCGACATGGACAATAGGCTGAAGATGTACACCAAGCACAGCTCCCAAAAAGGCTTGATCACAATGCCCGTGCCCCTCCAAAAATATATGCAATGATTTCCCAGAGGGACTGAAGACAATCCAAATCGATATTGCTGCAGTCACATACCTGAATGCCTACCACCGATGCACATGTATGGACATGGCTGACCAGGGCTTCTGCATAGTCGTCCAGTGAGCGCTGTCAGTGGAATGAGTGTACAGGCAGCCATGTGCAACTTGCGTTGAATCATGACATCCAGAACGAAGCTAGATTGGCACCTGAGTCGCAGCTGGCATTACTCGGCTGCTGTGAGGTTGGCTGTTCGCAGGCACCTATACACGACCAACAGCGCGCAAGTCACATATGCGCATTATGTTGGTGCCATGTCATATTCGGAAGTCAAGCACGTGTAGGATTCAGGCATTAGCAGGATGGATCACCCATTAGGACATCGCATTTCCAGCGGGCCAAAACATCAAAGATGGGCAGATACCCTTCCTGTAGGCTGGTGTGGTTGATTCCAGCTGTTAGCTCAGCCTGCAAAATAGCCATCAGGACCTCACCCAACGCACAAATGATTGCAAGCGTTCGTGCAAGAACTTCAGGGTCAAGCATGCCATGCAAAAAGAATTAGTTGAAGGCACCAGTGGAAACACTCCAAGTGAGCCACGGCACCTTGGAAATCTCAACAGTACCATGTTTGCACCAAACGTTGCAGCACAATCGCCCTTGCAGAAAGTTCGATCATACCGCATGAGACTGTGTATGATGCCACCAGTACACTGCTGGCAACTTCACTTGCAGCTTCAAAGGGCTAGATCCAAAGAGTTTGCTTGCTACCTCCAGCATGGCATCTGCGTGGTCCAGAAGAGCCGTGCTGTACCAACTGAGGAAGAACTGGCCATAATCACTGGACCAGCTACCATTGTCCCTACATGGCCACATCATCTCAGCTGGATCATGCCTCATCAATGAGCAGGCCTGACACCTACCATGACATGTCGTCACCATTTTTTAGGGGGGTATGCACCTGAAGAATTTGGTCTGAGAAGGCCACAAACAGTACGTCCCAGCATCATGTGGCCCCCATGCTCCATATTCTGGCTGACCAATGTCTAGCGCAGCTGCTTGAAGGGCACTCAGCATATAGCCGTCATAACATTGGAACTCCCCAATGCCTGGGAACATCCATTTCTCAGACCTGAACGCAGGATAGCGGAGCTCTCCCTGCGGCCCCATACCTGCAGAAAACTCGGTTCACATCGGCGCCAGCGAGCCACTGCAGGCTGTCACATGCCAGCGGCAGCATGGATCCGCCAGCCATTGGAGAAACGTCAGCAATTTGGCATAGGAAGTTTCCAGCAGGAGAAAGCCTTAGGTAGATTTGATGGCACACCAATAGTCAGCTCGTGAATGACACCCCCCTTGTCGGCATACAGATGCTCGAATCGGTGGTGAAAGCTGTTCATGAAGTCAAAGTAGCAATCCAAAGCAGTCCTGCCCTTGAGTAGAGGTACTGCAGAATGATAGTGCAGTCACTACAATTTGGCAGGGGCATGTAATACAAGCAGCAAACATCAAACCCAAACCAAGATCAAAACCATTGGTCAAAATGAAAGCATCAGCATTTAAAGAACTGACCCAGGCACCATAAGCTACATGTAAGACAATAGCTGTTGCAGTGCTGATCGGCCATGGAAGAATGGATTGTGATGGGTCAGCACCTTCGTCCACTCCGATTGACAAGCAGTCCAAAGAGTGGTCATGCAGCTGATCAGCAAAGAAGATATCTGGGTTATCAGTGCCAACCTCTAACACCCATGCCGGAAGCGAGACCTGCCCGTTGCCATGGAAGCATAGGTGCACCTGCAACCCTTGTCAGTTCATTATGTGGTTCAAGGCGATGGCCAAGAAGCGGTGTTCAGCCATCTGGGCTACTGGATGAAATGAGGACATCTTGACCTCCGCACCTGCCCTCGCAGACCCAAATTGCTGAGCATCTTGAATATGACATCATATGTGCTCCAATTGTATTCGTGTGGTGCGCTACCTTCGACATGGCCCCACCAGATCTCCACGACCACACCATCCATTCCAATGCTCTTGAGCGCTTGCAAAGCTGCCTTTAATGCCTAGAAACGTGGACTGCTCATGGCCAAAACGCGACGAGCTGCGCTTCCATCACAACGGGCTTATGGCCACTGCTTCAGCACAAATGCAAGTCCATGGACTGGAACAATGATCTAGACAGCTTACTTCAACCTGCAAGACCTACCTTTGGGTAAACGAGACTGTTGCCAGGCGCAATAATATCGCTGGGCAGTGTCGCGTACATCAACACAAACTCTTTCCCTGCAACCTGCACAAACCTTATTGTCACGCTCCATGGATCTGATTGGGAAACGGGGATCCCTGTCCAGAAATGCATCGTAGACCCAGTGCATGAGCTCAAGGGACTGAGACACAATGGTGCACAATGAGCAGTTCAAGTCTACGTTGTCACTGCAGGCTTCAGGATATCTGTGATTCGTGGGCAATAAAGTACGGACGAGTGCACTACAGCTGCGGTGAGTCACAGCATGCTTGTCAAAGCACGTTCAATGCATGCGTGACAGGGGCGAAAACAAGACTGGCACGACGCGCAGCGCAGAAACACGTTCTCACTGGAGAACTCTTGCATTTTTACGTGGAGTGATCAGTGCGCGCACCCTTCCTGATCCTATTGCCGACGTTTGCGGCGGTATCGGCGCACGTTCACTGCGGCTGTTGGCCGATGTCAGCCGGCAATGCGGCTTCCTTCGTCGGTATGCTGAATGTCGGAGGCCAGCTCCAACATTCACAAGCTGCTGAAAGCTGCAACATCGATTGTTGAACGTATGCATGGCAGTGTTCTAAATTGATCGACGACATGAACGCAGTTTGTCAACGCCAACTCACTTCAGGGACCAAGCTCTGAAAGGGTGAAATTGTGCATGCTCGTGGCTCAAAATCCCACATTCCTTGAATACCTTTTACCAGGCCAACTAACTACTGATAAAAAAGTAGTGTACACGATATGGGTTCCGGATCACATGCGCTATGCCTGTATCTCGAATTGGTCTTCACTCTACCTATCGCTCGCTTCATGGCACTCAATGATGGCTGGGCTGCTTGCTCCTGTTTCCATTGCATCCTTCAGGGCAGTGTGGAACACAATGCATTGCGATGGCATGCTACATTGTCACCCCGCACCCCGCGGCCACCCGACACAATCTTGATGCCCCATGGGCCCCCAGAAGCCGCCCGCGGTCGGTTGGCACCGCGAAGCCATAAGCAAAGGTAATTTCTGATGTTTCGGGGAGGCAGAGTTCCACGACGTATTCGGGCGGGTGCCCAGTATGTGGCTGAACTCGAGTGCTGTGGAGCAACGCAAACCACCGATCCCGCGGCGCTGTTGAAGCAGCGACAGACCCGCGAAGGACGCAAAACACTGTTTAGTACCAGTAGTAGTATGCTGAATGCGCGACACGCTCCGCCATACGCGAGGTGGACATGGTTTGTCGCGTATTGTTGTGGTGGGAGCTGCCTGCTTCTCGCCCACGGGAGTTCATTGCCGGATCCTGCTTGGCCGAAGCACACCCATCATCTTGAAGTATCACCTTCTTTCTTTTCGGGTGGCTTACATCGTGATCTACGCATGTGGGCACTGCATGTGGGATGTATGCACAAGTGGCTTGGCATTTTTTATGGTGCTAAGTCATGATCGAGAGCAGTAAGATAATTTTACAGGAAGCTGTGTACACATACATTAATGTAAGAGTGCTATGCCAGCTTCTCAGTTTCATTGGCATAGATCACAAGCTTTTCCACCTTATTATTCTATTCGCAAATCATTTTTCTGGGCCATGACCCCGTCACGCAAACACCAACATCGAAACGGTGCAGCCTAATATCAATGTTATAGTTTGGGATTTGTGCGGCAGCAGTGGGCTGTGATCGTCGCCAACATCACCAAATCTGATTCCAGTAATGGAGTGCTATCTAAACACCGACCTCCGTGACCAATTGCGCGTGGCCAGCACGGCGAAGTCTGAGACAATCACAAAAGTTATACTAATATTTTCAATTGCGGCGTCTGTGGGCCGCTGCTTGCGACGGAGCGGCCGACAGGTCCTTGCCACGATGCCCAGTATACTGCGCGCGTATGCGCCACAGTTTCAGCATCCAAGGAGCTGCGAACGATTCGTTTACGTTCAGCATAAACAACTCTATGACCTGATCAGGTGATTTACACGAAGAGCGGCATGGGCGCGACGGGCGCTCGCAGAAAGCATGCTGGTCGGTGCAAGAACGCACCAGCGCTGATCACCACGACCCCCGGAACGAACACATTGTCTCTGAAATATGATTGCCTGTTCTTATTTTTTTCACGGGTCATGTGCGGGCGGTATTGCGGGCGGTGTTGCCGGACTGCTGCAGAATAAGCCGTACGAGTTATGGGGGGGGATTGACTTAGTACCGCGGTGTGCGGCATGACGATCGTATGAGTGGCGAGGGGTTTCCCGTCGTGGTACACCGCAGCCCGACCTTGCTGATCATGACCGTGCCGCTTCGGTTCAGGCTTGCCCGCCACGCACAGTACTTAGCTCACAGTAATGTAAGTGTGTGAACAACTGGCGACAGAGGGGACTGATACCAATAATCCCTTTGCCATCACGCAGGCCGATAGAGTGCTCGGTCGTGTTTGTACCCATGACTGCGATATGATCAGGCCAAGCAGTGCCCCATGCCCCATGCTATGCGCTGCATAGTCATACAGTGACAGTGGGCATGAACCAGGCGACTTCTGCTTCTACAGAGGCCGCGGCTGGCTCATCTACACATACGGTGAATTATGTGACAATACCACCTTCCCAGCCCGAAGAGTCAGTAGGTAATTGTTTTTTATCCATCATTGTGGATCTACATTGCGTTGTTGGTCTATGGAATTCCATGAAGGAGCTAACGTTTTTGCAGGCGTGATGCATCTTGCTTTAGCTCCCAAACGCAGGAAAAAAACAATCAAGTGGAGTGATGATACAGTGGACAACGAGGATCTGGGCAAAAAGAAGTCTAAAAGTGCGCTTTCTTCAATGCTGAAGGTGGTTGAATCGTGATGATGCACATGTTTACAGAAAAAACCCTCAATTTGCAGAGTGTTGCGTATTTCACGCACGACGTCAATTTGGAGACTGGAGTGATGACAATGATTCAGATTGTGATTGCACAGATCCATGAAAACCATTCGTATGCGAATGGCAAATGCAATTGGCATTCTGAACTTGTTCCTGAGAAGAGAAACTAGAGCCTGACACAAGCCAGAGAAGCCGGGTTGTCATTTAAAAGTGCACATATCGCTGTACTACCCAGGGGCGGCTCTTTTGCCCTTTTCGCCCTTCAGTTGCTTGACATCATCTTCTAAGCTCTGAAGCTTGTCTTGCACCTGCACAACGAATGATCTGCCGATGCGCGACCAGTTCAGCCTCACACGATTGAAGCTTGCCGTGGATCTGGTTGGCGAGATCGCGCATGTGTGCCAAATACTGTGGTACTGTGGATATGAACTGGGCGGTCAATCAGTCTTCACGTACCGCCGCGAGAATCATACGATGGCTGCTCCACACATCTTTCTGCAGTTGGTACATGGCAAAAGCACCGACGATGGCAGATCCTAAAGCGAATCCTTGCAGTTGGCTGCGAAAGGACATGTTTCCCCCTGGTACGCAACCACCACAAAGCACAGGACGCACAAGATGTAGTGCTGCGCGGTAAACCGAAGCTGATGAAAGAGGATTTCTTGACAAAACCTCTGTGTTGGATGTTGAGCACGGCGTTATCGAGCATGCACAAGTCGCAAAGGCTATGTCTACGGCTTTGCAGTGACACCTTCACCAGTGACAACTTGTTTTGGAGCATTAGCCTCATTGAATATGAAGCAATCAGGGCTTCGCCGACCGGTCTTGCCAGATCTGGACGTCGAAGTACGCGCCGCATGCATGCGGCGTACTCTTTCCCTGCCCCATGGCCGTGCATGGGGCGCGGTGTTACACGGTGATGAACGCAACAGCCCGGCAGCGAGGGCAACAGCAGGAAAGCAGACAACAGCAACAAGCAGCAACTGTCTCAGGTGAAATGCCACAACGAACCGACACTGCCGACTCAACCATACCCACGCATCCACACACATGCGCACTCCCACACCCCACCACCACGGCACCCACGCCACAGCACCACACAGCAACCACCAGCCACACTGTGTACTACCGCCCACCCCAGCAAGCCCGGCCACCACCGACCCCCCAACATGGGGCGCGGTGTGATCAACACAACTGGTTCATCATGGAATGATGTGAAACCATCAAAGCTAGACATCCCCCTGACGCCACGATCACAGCCATGCAAGAATATTAATGTGCCCGACACTTGCACGCATGAAACAGGAGCCCTGTTGCTGCCGCTGTTGGGTGTCATCTTGCCCGGCAGCAATGTCATCTCAGTTGCAGGCTTGCCTGAATTCAGCTGATAACTTGTTTTGCGACCTGCACACACCCCATCAGCATGCAGTCGTGTAGACAACGACAGGGGCCCCATTGAGCCCTATAGGGCCCTGTCACTGCAGTACACAGACCGTTCATGGCGTTACGACGTCATGCTTGCTAGCCACACATGGAAGTATCTAAAACGTCCCTCGTGCTATGCAAGGCCATAGCTATATGCCTCGTGCTAATTTGCAGTCACATATCCTGGTGTCACCACATCGCTCGAATGAATCGTCATGACGCATTGTGCTTGCCCTGATGAATCCCATGTGTTACACTGTGATAGATCTAGGACTCAGCAGTGCCGTGGCAACAGAGCAGTCAACTCCCATTTGTGGTTCGCCCCCACCTCGTGTGATGGATGGTGGGAGTTGTTGCAAGCGTCCCAGCACCCGCTGAGATCATGGCAGCACACACTGATGCTGCTGAATCCCCTGCATGCTCTCTGTGATGCATATGTTGTGCAGGCTGCAGTGCATGGCTATGCCCAACACTGAATTTAAATCCTCTGACGAGTACCTGCATAACATCGCCAAGGTGCTGTTGTCCACACATGTGAACGCGACTCTGGTGACTGTGGGAGTCATACTGTTCGGACACGATGCCATTGCGGGACATGCAGTATGCGGCGCAACACGTATCATGCAACACAACTTCATGATCAATTGTTCGGCCTGGAAGAGGCACCACTGGCATGCATGCTATTGCAAGCCTCAAGCGCGACCCAGCATGGGTGATCCGCCCTCATGCTCATGCCGCTGTCGCAACATGAGTCTGTCTCTTTGATGCGGCCCAATGACTCAGACACTCGTGGCCTCCTTCTGCACCGCTGCGGACAGAAGGGCGTGATTGGCAATCTGTACAATCAAGATTCACAGGTACGCGCTCCTTGACATGCAGCCGGGGCAAGGGGGACAGAAACATCTTGGCGTTTCACTCAGGGATGGTTTTGCACAAACTTGGCCGTTGTCGCAATGCTTGGTCGTGGCATAGTTGAGATTGGTTCGCCATACGAGAGCCCCGCGAGGTTGGGAACTGTATGGTGGCAGTGACCGTTGGCTGGTCAACCATATGCAGATCGCCATGCCAGTGCTCCTTACACCATGCCTGTACCACAATCGGTGGATCGCTGTTTGTTCGCACACTGCAGCGGTGGGTCTGACCGCTGAATGTGCAATCGGCGGTTGCGGCCAGGTTCGGTCCGTGCGCCATCTGTGAACGCAACTGGGGCGTACCCCTCTTCTGGGACCATGAACCAGTGCATTCCTCCGCAGGATTGTGAAGCTTGGGTTGCATGTCGATGTGGTACACTGTGATAGATCAAGGCCTCAGCAGCGCCGAGGGAACAGAGCAGGGAATTAAACAAACAACCAACCACAACCAGCACGGTCACCGTCCGAACGAGGATAATCCACACTCACGAGCGTGCCCTGCATGCAACGCTCTACCGCCCCTGCCGCCCCGCCCTGAGGGGGGCGTGCGCCCCCGGGCTCGCATGAGGGGAGGGGGGGTGGATGCCGGGGCGCAGGCTTTGGAGTAGGGAGTGCTCGGGTGGGGTTGCAGTGGTGGTGGCGGTGGTGTGATAACGGTGGCGGCCGGGCCTGCTGGTGGAGGACAAAGGTGCGGGGTGTGGACGGTCGCAGTGTAAGGCTTTGGCGTGGTTGACGCGGTGGTGGGGTGTGCTGGAGTGCGCGAGTGTGGGTGTGTGGGTGCGGTCGTGTCGGTTGTGCCGTGTTGTTGGGGCTTTGCGCCTGGCACTGTCGCTGCTTGTTGCTGCCTGCTTGCTGGCTTTTGGTCGTCTGCTCGCCTACTGTTGCCCTCGCTGCCGGGCTCTGGCGTTGATCTCCGTGTAGCACTCACGAGCGTCCACTCGAAACAGAAACAGCAGCGCACACACACAACGCAGAAAGCAAGCGCAACAGCACGCAGTGTATGTACATGTCCATGCATGTTGATGTGTACGACATTGAAACCCTGAAGTGGCTGCATCCACGTAGAAAGGCTGGCGAACGACAATGCCACCGGTAAGCGGCCAAAACAGCAGTCTCTTTCAGTTCAGCAACAGTGCCAATGCCAATATGGCCGAAGGGTTCATGAGATAGCAAGACAAGGTGGTATGCGCCTGTGCGGAGCCGCGCCTTTTGTGTTTCACTGTGTCCTTGTGAGCGGCGGCAGCGCCAGATGTGTGCGCCAGCAATGTAGGAGCGGGCGACTGGCCATGTCTTGCACAAGTGGGACATGATGGGCACAAGGCCTTGTATGCGCCACAGGGCGTACTGACAGCAGGGGGGAAGGGCACGTGCGTCCTTTGCACTGTGCTCCTCGGACAGGTGCTCGTGTGCCTCTCGTACGACAACACTTGTTGGTGAAGAAATTTGTCGCTGATCTGCCCGCAGGCCACACCCTAGACTGCACGGATGCGCAAATTTCATACTTCCACACATGGCAAGTAGCTTCTTCACGCAGCCCCATCACTGGCTGCAACTGTGTGGCAGTTGCAAGGCACAAGCACTGGCAGTGCACATGGCGGCTCGGTGTCCGCCGTGCAATCCAGCAATGCCCATTGCAACGTGCTACACTGCGTTGCTCAGTAATGCATGCTTTGAGTACAGGGATTTCTGTTTTGCTCCATTGAGGCGTGCATGGCCCTGCAGTGCATGCTCTGTATCAGGAGTAGCACTCGTAACTGGCACACATGTCCCCACTGACGGCCTGCCGGCGATGATGTGCCATTGCGGACAGGCCACCACCCATGGCATTTCCCCCTCGTCCCCTGGCACACACTGCAGCCTGCACCCCCGTCCTCCACCTCTAACCCCGGCCTCTCCCCGGCCGCCGCTCGGACCCCAGCGTTTGGTGGCGGTGACTATGGGAGCAGGTGGCCAGGGGCTAGGGGCCACGGCAGCCATGCGTGGCCACGGAACCGCACGACGGCGGCTCGTTCCCGCGTCTGTCTGGCCTGCTGCGGTTGGATTGGCACCGGCTTGGCGCCGTGGTTCCCAGCAGCTGGTGCTTGTGTATAGCATGTACATAGCCTGCGCTGTGTCGCACTCGTTTTGTGCGTTATGTTGTTCCAGAGTGTTGTTATGCGCTAGTCATGCCAGCAGCACATTCGACGCACTACCTCACAACTCAGCAACCGGGCGGACTCTGCCCGCCACGGGTGCTGGCTGTGTGTGTGTGTGTGTGTGTGTGTGTGTGTGTGTGCTGCTGTTTCAGTTGGCAATGGATGTGGATCATGCTGGTACAGACGGTGACCGTGCTGCTTGTGATTGCTTGTGATTGTTTTTTGTATTGGTTGTTTTGTTTCCTGCTGTTTTCCCTCGGCGCTGCTGAGGCCTTGACCTATCACTGTGTAACACACAGATGCCGCCGCAACACTTGTCAGCGCAGATATCCTGCGGCTCGCGCGCTGTGCCTGCAGTGCGACGGCATGAACCTGATACTACTTCTGTCTTGTCTGTGGCATATGTGATCATGGCCTCACACTACTTACACCGGGGTAGGGAAACTGGCACCCAGGGGATGCCCGCTGAACAGTCTACACCCTGTACCACAGCCCACTGTACAGGATCCCGAGGAAGGTGATGCACGCGCTTGCCCGCACCACAATGCGTCGGTGACAGCAGGCGCGACCGCGGCAAAGGGAGGAGAGGAGCAGCGCATTGAATACAATGCAATCACTGGCGCCGCCAAGTTCATTCGCCCCATGCATGAGACATATGGCAGAGTCGGGCCAGAGGCGTATGGTTCGTCCACACGATTGCAGAAGTGGCTGCAGGGCATGCACATGGCGCGGTTTCCAAGCGCATGTTCATGGTCAATGCCATGCGCGACTTGTCCACGACGCTGTGCTGCGTACAGCCAGGCATGCTCCCCTCCGCGCCAGGCTGGCCGGGAGGGTGCTTCTGCCGAGCCTGGCGGTCCGCTCTGAGGGCCTGCCAGAGCTGACTTGCCATCGCGCATAGGCCGCCACCCATGGCCTCTCCCCCTGGATCCCTGGCGTGCAACGCAGACAGTGGGCTGGCTCGGTATTGACTTCGCGCTGTCCAGGCGCTGCGGTACCCAGCACCTTGTGCCTGCGCGTCGATTGCGCCATGCTGCGCCGGGCCGGCGTGCTGTGTGTTTTAGCGGCCGACCACGTACCTTGTATGCGCGATTCATGCCGACGTGTTGCGTGCACATGCTGCTTGTGGCTGCGGTGTTTTTTTGCATGACGTGCTGCCAGTTTGTGCTGCAACACCCCTGCGGACAGGGGCGGAACAACGGTGAACACGCACAATCCCAGCAGACAGGGGAGCCGAGGCAGCATGAGCAGGCTCGAGCACACGACTCAGATAACCACACACGTAGTTGGGTCCGAGCAGCCACACAGCAGGCACAGCCACGGGCGGACTCGAGCACAAGGCAGAAATCACGGCGGTAGGCCGTGTCCGTCACAACGCGGATACAAGCCGATTGCAGAGGCCACGAGCGGGCGAGGGCAACACAGGTCACTAGGGCAGCTGCGTGATCAAAGAGTAAAGACAGTGTGCACGCAGTCGCAACACCGTCACATACAGGCGTGGCCGGAAAAGCAAGGTCAACGACAGCACATACAGCCACGTCATCCGCCACGGCAACACCATGACAAACCGTGGAAAGATGAATACAAGCCTAAGGCAGGACAGCAGTAGATGCTCGATGTGACACCACCTGCGCTCACACAGATCAGTAGCACACAGACCAGCATGTGTATCATATGCACCCCACACTCGCAGAGGAGACATGCATGGGGGTGACGCGCAGCACCATACTGCATAGCATAATCACCACAAAATGAAAGGCACGCCAGCCTGTCTACGGCCGCGCAGCGTGTGCATCAGAGTGGCCAACGCCTGGATTGTGCCCCTGCCCAGGCGAACAGCGTACTGATGGTCATGTAGAGTGAGGGCGTCCATCAAGCGTGCAGACACAATCGCCGTAAAGTGCATATCTGTGATAGGCATCAGTGTTCGTGGCCAGTAGTAGCCGCAGTCGCCACCATCACCACCTTTGGGCTTCGTCACGCCGCGTGGACGCCAGCTTGACGGGATACGGTCACCATCATAGACGGCGTACTACAGTCTAGTCTAAAGCACAGGGCCGGCGCGGCCAGAGTGTTTCAGCAGTGTTGCGGGCATCACCCCTGCCCACCGCTTTGTGGATACCCAGGCGCAATAGGGCAAACTGCACCTCTGGGGGCTCGAACGCGGCGTCGAGGTGTCGCTCGTGCGGGTTGGGGGCAGTGTGTTCCGCTGCAATGCACTCCCGAGTAACGGCAGCCGTGTTTGCGTGCAGGGCATCTGCTTTCGCCGTTGCTGCGATGCAGAGTGCGTCCGTGTCCGGGTGCCTCAGGGTGGGGAGGGGGGAGCGTGCAGCGATGTGCGCAAGCTTGTCTAGGGCCCGGTGCATCCGGTAAGAGCCAGGGGCAATGCTGCAGAGGTGTGCACACTCCCGTCCTCATTTGCGCATGTGGGAACGGCGTGCGCGCACCACAGCAGAGCGGTATGCGGCGTTCAAGCAGCACTACTGGGCAGTGGTCAGACTCGATCGGGTCAAGGGCTTCGTGGCAACGGAGACCGGTGGGCAGCATGATCCAATGTGTAGCAAGTAGGGACGCCATCGGTAGGAGGGGCGCCACGGGTGGCACGTCCGCGCACTTGCAGAATGTGGTCGATGACTGACGTGCCGGCACCGCTGCCATATGCATACGTCCGCCTACCTGCCACAGCATGTCGGCAGAAGTACTACCATATTGTGTGGTAGTACTTTCTAGCTGTGCTACCTGCGGTTGTGTCCGGCAGAAGTACACATAGCTAGCGGCGGAAGTACTACCACACAAGAATTGCATATCAGCTGCAACACAGACGTAAAGTAGAGACCTGCTGTGTTGTTCCAGAGTCGGCTTGCCTTGCTGCGGTGCCGCCGCATTGAGGGACACGGGCATGCCTTTGGTGCCCTGAAATCCGACCCTGGCGTTGAAGTCACCCGCCAGAACTACCGTACCGCGGTTGCGGCGAAAGTACTGGATGTCGTTGTGGAGATCCCTCAAGCCGAACCATATGCACATTCAGCTGATCCTCGGGCATTCCATTCATGTCTCACGCTAAACGGGGGTCACCGGAGGCTCCGCACGGCACTGCACCCCAACGCATGAGCCCTGCCAGGAGCAAGAGAATGGCTCTGCTCAGACAGGTAATGTCCGACCACCGCACAGTGCACCATGAATGCCCGCAAACGCATCTATGTACCACCCAAGGATATTCTGTGAAGCTAGAGCTTGCTCAGCACCCAGGCACCCCACGTAGTGCTCAGCTGGGGTGCCAAACTATTTGTGGACGAGCAGCCTGGGCTGCGTCAAGTGGGTGGGGTGGGACACATGTCCAGGAGTGGGTCATAGCGTTGGCGGCGGAGGCTAAGCTGAACTGGTCAACATATGTGGCAGGGGCGCGAGACAGGTCAGTCCGCGAGGGCATGTAATCAGATTGCACCAGGACCATGCAGGGCGCGCCGTGCAAGGCGCGCTGCAAACGTCACAGCTGTGCGCTTGGATGTCGCGGATGGCCTTTTGCCAACTGCTCAGGATATTACCGCTGCCGCTTCTGTTACTGGACCAAGCTCAGACGTTCCCACACCCTAGTCGCCGGAGGCCTTTGCGCCTATTCACAGCTGGTGGCAGCGTACTTTCTTGCGAGCGGCGCACATGCATGGATTGTTGAATCCCGCGGCCACAACATGCTATAGCTATGCGACAGCGCCGACGCACACACTGTATGCCTGTGTTGCGATTGTCGTACATTGATCGCGAACGAAACATCCGGAGCGCTTCCCGGATGACGAGTCTGATCCACCATATGCGCGTCCTATATAAGTGTATCCACTCTTTGTTACGTGCACATGGTTGGGTGTGCAGATGTCAGAAGTGTGTTAGGGGCAGGTCACAGGAGGCTTTGCATCATGACCGTGCTGCACTTTACCGGGGGCGTCAGGCCGCCAGTGCCCTTCACGCCCCGACCTCGGGCCCCTGCCGGGCGGCCGGAGGGGGAGAGCTGGTACGCCTTGCACTGTCGGGGGCGTGAGCCCCCAGGTTCTCTTGTGCGGGGGGCCCGCGATGGAATGCTCCAGTGGGGCCGGATGGAGTGGGGGTGCTGCTGTTGGGGGGTCGGTGGTGGCTGGTTTTGTTGGGGTGGGCAGTAGTGCGATGGTGGTGGTCGCTGTGTGCGGTTGTGGCGCGGGTGCCATGGTGGAGGGGTGCGGGAGTGCGCATGCGTGGGTGTGGTTGTGTCGGCTGTGTCAGTTCGTTGTGGCTTTTCACCTGGGACAGTGATTGCTTTTTGCTGGTGTCTACCTTTGGGGGTTTTGGCCGTCTTTTTTCCTTCTGTTGCCCTCGCTGCCGGGCTATTGCGTTCATCTCCGTGTACCACTTTACCGGGGGCGTCAGGCATATGTCTCAGGGATGTAAGGTCCATTTTCGACATCATGTGGCATGCCCCTCATGATTATGACTGCTGTGTCCGATGTGTAGAAAGTGAGGCCAAGATCACCATCATGTGTGTTGTGAACCGCGTCTCAGGTGCGTACTGTATGATTCAAGGGCACCATCATCACAGAAAAGACAACAGGCCACGCGGTAGTGGTCAGCCAACACTGACAGTACTGCAAGTTATAACGCAGGCGAAGAAAAGCGTGACCTTGGAAGACTTGGAGCAGGTCAGATTAGCGTGACGTCCGGGCTACCCCGCAAACGTCAATCATATTCATACTTGCTGCGTTGCTAATGCTGACCACATCGTGGCAGAATTGTAGTACCTCAGCTTGGTATGCCCGGCATGCACATGATTGCGCTACCATGTCATCTGCAGCAGCCAGTGAGAAACCAGACGCTTTGTGACACTGGTTGTGAGTGGCTCTGTAAGCTGGCCCTACACCACAGAGTTGCCACAACCAACTGGGAAGGCATGACGTGATGTCCTACTTCTGTCTCCATGCTTCACTCAATGAATCAGTTCCAATCAATGAAACAACGAAGTTGCTCCTGCACGAGCAGTTGGAGTCGTGGTATCAATGCAATTTCTGTTAATAGCATTGCTGCAGCAACAGAGCACCTAACTGCCGCTGTGACTGCTCCTTTACAGCCACATCTGTTTGCCGTATCTGCTTGAACAGCTTGGCAATGCTGATGTCATCATCGGATCTGACCACTGTCTGTAATTAGGACCTCTTCTTCAACACCAGCCGTTTGATTTGGCTTTCCCAAAGAAACATTATTGATTGCCAATGCAACATCTTCTCCAGACACCAGCTCTCCGAATATGGTGTAATGACCATCCAAATGTGGCGCAGGCGCTATAACAATTGAGAAATGTGCAGTGTTGGTGTTTGGGCCTGAATTGGCCATGGACAACAGACCAAAGCGATCGTGCTTCAGAGCCAACCCGCCAGCATCATCATCAAACTGCCCTGCATACATCCAAACTGCTGTCAGCGCACCATGCCTACACGCGCATGTGCCAGTTGCCTTAAAAATATTGACCTGGAAATATGTTTGAGGCGGCCGTACCACCAAAAACACTTTCAATCTCGACGCCTGACTGGTCAATGAACTTGTGAATGATTCGATAAAAGTAGCTGCCCTGCACCAATTGAATTGATCAACACCAGACAGTACACGTATGCATTGGTCGCTGGACAACCTGCACGAATCATGATCACAGAGAGACATTTGTACAGTGCAGGATAGCAAAGCAGGTGGACGCCGTGGGTCACTCGTGGCCACGAACAACCCATTGCAACCCAGACGTTTGTAGCTGCACATACATTTGAGTCTCACATGGCAGTTGAGACAGGCTGACGTGATTCTCTCCAACAAATTGCACATGAATCACCATCGCAGACCACTGCGGAAGCATGCACACCTTGAAATGATAAGGCTTACCAGCCCCATGTCTACCGGATGGCACAATGCCTGCCTCTGCAGTACACAGCTGCCGGAAGTTCTCAGCAGCTCTTGGAGCTTCTGCAGTGAAAAGAACCTGCATGAATATGCTGTGTGTGGCATGCATGACCCCGGCTAACGGGCTTCAGGCCTGGAGCAAACGTCGTACAAACTCCATTCTCCCCTGAGGTTGCCCTTTAATGGACACGTCTAAAAACACCAATGGCATGCTTGTATTGGATCGAAGGGCTGTGAGCCGCTCAGCTTCTGTAGCTGCCTGTTGCTCTCGCCTGGCTAGCAGTGACTGACGCTCGTTGGAGCTGAGCGCAACCCCTGATGTCCATGGCACGTCTGCAAGCCCTCTGTTTTTGAAAATGTAGCAAAAGTTGAAGAACTGCAAGCAGCTAACAAGGCATGGAATCAAACAGCCATGGGCACACACCTTGCCCTCTGTGGCCACCAGGCATGTCTGAGTCCAGGTCATGGTTCGTCTTTAACCAGCATTCGCCCATGGCCCTGTCTTGCCCACACCCGGAGGTAGATGGACAGAACACCCACACATTGCAGCCCGCAGTTTTAAAGCAGCTATTGCAACAATCTTCTACAGACTCCTGTGTGCCACATGAGAGTGTTGTCAGTCCTCTGGTGTGTATGGGACTGAAAGCAAGAACGGCTTCTTCTGTGGCATCTGGATGCATCGAGCGGGCAACGAGCCACCACCAGGCTCATTACAAATAGCAGACGCGCAAATTGGAGTGCTGACGTGCACTGCATACATTCCTGCCCATGTGAGACGTTCCATCACCGGATGGCGCATGGCTGGATGCAATAACATACAACTGTTATACACAGCTTCGGAAAGGGGAAAGGGGAAAGGGGTCGCTTCGTTGAGAGAACCCCAAACTTTAATAACATATCATTGCACGGAGAAGTGCCCCAACGGGTATCTTGTGCGCTGCCGCGTATACTAGGCATGTAAACCAGCCAGCCTACACGATGCATTACGCAAACGTAGCAATGACAGGTCTTGCTATTTGGACATCTTGATGCACAAATTACTGGCTGTCGGTTTGTGCATGAGACAGCTCACCTTTGCCGCTTCTCACAATGTGCACTGTAAGTTCTGCAGTGCCGCACACGTGCTCACCCTTGTGCGCTTGAGGGGAAAGACTCACACCTGGACATTCCAAGAACCCCAAACTACAACGGTATCAGCGCCGTACTCTGCGTGCTCCTCGATGTGGCAAGTTAGAGCATCACGAATTCTGGAAGTGCTTGATTGCTTCGACAATGGCTGTGTCGGTGTTAATGCCAGATTCTCAGATCTTCCTGACAGCATCATCGACGCGAGTGACATCACAGTCGTTACGCTTGCAATGGTCATGAGGCAGATGTGGACGGTCACGCAACCACGGCGCATGGAGGCTTGCTTCTGGCGATTGAAGGAGAAAGGCATTGAAGGAGAAAGGCAAACAGCGATCATGCACAGG
Organism: Ulva mutabilis; assembly: GCA_900538255.1. Lineage (NCBI taxonomy): Eukaryota > Viridiplantae > Chlorophyta > Ulvophyceae > Ulvales > Ulvaceae > Ulva > Ulva mutabilis. Next base: position 468,630 of record UNSF01000064.1, on the reverse strand, counting down.
CACCCTTCAAACGTCGATAGTATATACACATGTAAGTGTCACGCGTATGTCGGAAACTTTTGCGTTGCTCAGCAAGATTAAGATCATCGTCAGTAAGATGAAGTCCCCCAGGCACGCAATTGGATGGGACGGCAATCCGGGACAACATCCAGTGAACAAAGCACCAACTTGAGTATGTTGTGCCGTTCACAACCATTCCATTCGTGTATCCACTAACGTCATGACGAGGGACATACACCGTATCGCAGCCTCGATCAAGCTCGACGCGAGTGGAGGGTCAGCCATGCAATACGGCTGACCGGGATAGCGGACGCCGCAACCAATGCGATGCAATCATGCTACTCGAAATACGATCTGTGCGTGCAAGATCAATTAACATACTAGCGCCGGTGCCATGCGAACGTACAAACCTCTAGCTGGATCCAGGTATTCACGCTCATCGCACCGTCCATCTCATTGAAACCAGCTGAAAATCCACGATGATACCCACTCGTGCAGAGGCATTCATCATGGTGTGACCTTAACTTCATGAGCGTCATTTCCCGTCAAGTCAGTGGTCAGTCACTGCCGTGTTAGTGCAACAGGTCAGAAATAAAGCAGCACACTCACTGCAAACGCCGCCTGCCCAGGTACGCTACATGATTGCATCGTGTACGGCAAGACACAATCTGACATTGAAGAATTGAACTGAAACCTTGTTCGGACAAATTACATATCCAACACGCAACTGAAACGGATCATACACTTCAACCCACAACTGTGTCAGTCATTCTCTCCGAACGGATATTGCTCGGCTGGAACATCTTGTAAAAGTTTGAGCAAGAACTCGTATTCTTGCGCACCCGTGAGAACATCCTTTACAATGTCACACTTCACTGTCATGTTGACCCTTGCCAGTGCACCCTCGATCACACCAGCCACCATGTTGCAATACTGCAGGCCCTGATATTGGGCAGGAATTTCAACGAATTCTGCAAGAGGCAGATCCTTAAGGGTTATGATTGCCTCCCTCTCTCCGCTCTCAACCGCCCTGGAGGTTCCGCGAACGCCCAAAAACATGGGAAAAGCTCGCTCTGCGATGATCTTCGACGTTTGCTGAAAGTTGCTACACCTGTCTATTCCCGTTTTCGCCAAGAACTCTTCGATCAAGCGCATACCAATATTGTTCCCCATCTGCTTTAGTTGTGAGTTGACGCTCTCTACGTCGTTGAGATCTGCCAGAAGCTGTCGCACAACTGCGCCATACGTCAATGCTAACACCTCTGCGTTGGCTTCTGATTCCATGTTTCCGGCTTCCTCGAACGGATCAAGACCACCGACACAAGGAACCAATTGTGCATTCAGCAAACCCCCATCGTCGCCCTGAAAGCTACAGCGTGTCTGCAGAGCAATCTACGCGTGACAAATACACCATCCAACTGGGACCTCATGGGATGTTGGATGTACATGGGACATGCATACCTGTTGGCCAGTCTGTGCACGCGTGCACCGCGGTGTCATCACCTAGTGGCGTGAGTGACATGGCAATGGCAGTCGGGGGCAGCGCGCTGAAGCGATCACTGTTCGAACACACGCTCCTCACTAAGCCTCCGCCCAGTGAGCGCTTGCATGACCGACGGTGAAGCGACTCTATCATGTTGCCCACGCAGAACATGGTGCGTCGTGTTCAGACTTGTCATGGAATTGAGGGTTCAGTCGTGTTGATTCTGCACAATTCATGTAATCCCACGCTCTGATGAAATCTCGGACGGAATACATGGAGACACACCTGTGCTGTCGTTGGGTCTGATCTTTTACGTCGCAAAAGATGCCGGATGGATTAGCTGGCAGGGCTAGGTCGCCGATTGCAAACCAGCTTTCAATAGACTGCACGGTGGACTACCTTGTTCTAGAAATGGTTCGATACTACGCTGTGGGTCAAGATCTTGTAGCCGCGGTTCATGCTGTGGAGACGATGGGCTTCCGTATTGGCTTCCAGCTTGCAGAAAGGTCATGTTCTAGCCCAGTTAAATGCTGTTCCGACTATCGCACGAATTTGCGCTGCTGATACAATGGGCTGTTGAAGGCTGACCGAAGGTATGGCGCGAGTGGAAGAGCCACTAGCTAAGATGAAGTTTGTCTGCAAAGAATTCTGGACTGCACTGTTGGGACATCATGCGGGTGGGCTGAAAACCAATCACAAGGTCGGATTCCGTGTGCATCACATGATGGTGATAACGTTACATCTCGTGACTTCTGTCAGCGCTGTCGTGTAGGGTCGCTTCATCATCGATGACAACAACTTGCGGTGGTTAGCACCTCTTGCTGTGCCAACGAGGGAGCAGGGACCTGCCGAGACCGCACATGAGCAGATTGGTGATCAGTTGACCAAACAACGTGTGGCAGACTTGTATGTGACATTAGCAGCCGGCTGCCTCAAGGGTGCCCTATTTCACCTGAATGTGACATGTAGTGTCACAGGATCATCACCTACAGCTCCCGCATGTGCGACCTGCTGAAAGTTTTCAACACGCTGTAGGATGCCGTTGCTTGGCATGTGTCAACTGGCGACGTTGTGGTGCAGGCACATTCACGATTGATGTTCAATCCACACCATAGTAACAATTTATCAAGACACTTGCGTCCTGTGTCCATCATGGTTTCTTCCACTGCAAGTGTATCTAGCGTCAACGTTCCGGACATGCAAGTGTAAAAGTTCTTGCCTGAGCCATTCAGACAATTGAAATCTCTGGCCGGGACCCAGGAACCAGAGGAATATGACACAGTGCAATGGTTGTGGTCATAGTACTTTGGGGTCGGCCACAAGGCCGGTCTTGACCTATCTTCTCCCTCTTGACTTACATCCAACAGTGATACATCGCTATGATTGTCAAGTGTCTAACTAGTTGTCTTCCTCATCTGCATCGGCGGTTTTCAGGCATTGTCTCGCGAACTCAGCCCCTGACACTTTGTTGGTGACAGGATTCAAATGCACAAGTCCGCCGGCTTCCCGTGGCTGCACAACACCGCCAGTCACATATAAAACCAACTTGCGGTTTTGCTTCTTGCAAGACACACTGTGTCGATCCTCGTCGCGAGAAGTTGTACCAGGATCACAGAATCATTGCTTCAATTGAAGTCGCACCCATTTACCCTCAGCCATAAGATCCTCCGATTTAGTTTGCCATGCATCGTTCTGATCGGGGGGTGTGTACCGCGGAAAGATAGCCCCACTCGCGACGGAGTAGAACATGCCCGCTGCCCCAGCAAGTCCGCCAAGAACCCCAAAAAACACGGTGGCAGAGTTAGCTGCTGCCATTACAGGTATGTATGTATCAGTCGAGAAGCTGGCGGGAAGTAGACGGCCGGCTAGTCGAGGGACCCCATTTCACGCAATCAGAGCGAGTGCCTGGATGTGCGGACCACAGATGCATCTACTCATCGCAACCATCAGCGCCCAGATTTGCAGGTAAGTTTCTTTATCATGTCTTACATGTTGGGGCCACATGTAGCCACGGCGGGCATGCTCGCCTCGTAGCTACGCGTAGATGGGATGCCTGCAGGGCCCTGTGGACACTGTGCTCCCTGCCAGCGCATGCTGGGCTGGTTGCAAATTGCAATACACGGTTGCAATTGCACCATCCGGTGCACATATTTGGCACGGTGCAGCGCGCTGCACCAGTATGTGTTCCAGAGTATTCCACCAAAACACCTCTGTGCTGACTGGCGTACAGCGTCGTCAGCGTGAGCGAAGCAAACCGGTAGTGCCATGCCCTATGTTCCCCCCCGCTTTCGAAACCTTAACATGTGATGAACTTCAGGAATACGTGTGAAATCAAGTAAACGCACGAGCTGGTGTGCGGGGTGCATGCCAAGCGCGCATGGCCATGGCCCGCTCTGCCCGATCTTTTGATTGGGAGAGCTTCTGGGACCACGGCTAACTGCAAAGCCCCAGCCACAGCCCACTCCATACACATAGACGGCTTTGATCGCGTTGTGATGCATGGCATTGTATCGCATTTCGCACAACTCGGGTCCAGAACACCTCGACGATACTTGGCAACACGCGCCGTTTGCACCGTGTGTTAGCATAGTATGGCAGATGCTTGGGCAGTCCGCGTTAAGTCATAGAACAGGTGTCGAAATTGGGAAAGTGTCCTGTGTGTCAGCAGGAATTGGCATGCATGAGTTGGCACGGAATATGCATCGGCTCCATGTGAATTCTTTCTGTCGGATACAAGACCCATTGACTCCGTGGCGTTTGCTAGTACGAGGCGTCTGTGCGGGTCCAATTTGATGCTGCTCAGATGGTCTGTACAATGAGTGGACCACGCTGTGCTGGAGTCGTGCCATGGGCAGCAGTTTTTTGGTCAGTTGTACATCGGAATCATTGCAACGACGCACATTGATCGCGAAGTCCACCTGTATGCTCTTGCGAATATGCCCACGGTGCAGCCACATGACAGTTCTGGAGTTGAGGAGGACCCCCGTGTCCATCATGGCAACGTCCTGCATATGCTCCCTGTCCTCTCGGTTGAGAGCACTCGCACACCCCTCATGACGCTCCGCCCGTTGTTCGAGGCATGCCCCAACGCCAAGATCCGCGTTGGCGTCATCGCGCTCCACGACCCTGCCTACCCTGGGTTTTCTTTGCAGCCTGTGGCGCACGCGACATGCCGGATTCCCGACGCAAAACAACCTGCTGAGGCCAGAGTTCCTTCGGATTCTGGCGTCACGCACCGCGGTTGGTTTCAGACGGCCGCGCTGCCCAGGCAGGCGCAATCGGCTGCCGTGCACAGGACACCATCATCACGCAGCACCCAGCCAGCAGGAAGAAGCCGCAAGCGGGGACGCAGCTCAGGCGCGGCGAGCATCCCCGCCAGTGGCCAGTCCAAGTTGCTTCAACTTGAGAGCGAGGACTCTCGTATGCACGAGCACGCCCGCGCCCCCTGCGCCATGCATGCTCCTGGTCCGCGGGAAACGTCTCAACAGGGTGCTCACACATTGCTGCTGTCTCCTGTACTGTGGTGGCTTCCCGCCTGCGTCTGCGCGCATCGTGAGGCCTGTAGGCGATGGCCTGGCTCGTGTCGGATGCATTGCTCTCTTGTCACTGGCCAACCGCGCCCCTCCTGCGCCGCAACCCACGCTGCGCCACCCCCGCACAAGTGCGCTGTGCACAACTCCGGTGGCCAAGGCTGACGCGCTCGGTGTGTATACGGCTGAAGTCGCACTCGCAGGCGCGCCAGCCGCACCGGCAGAAGCACGTATGCGCACCGTCGCTGGAGTGGCCATTGAGGCCGAGCGCGCTAACCCCACTCCGCACACTAGCCAGCTGGACGCCTCTTTCGCGGTTGACGAAGTGTGCTCTGTGTTGTCCAAGATGAAGAATCACAAAGCAGCTGGGCGGATGGCATGCCCGCCGAGCTATTCAAGTACCCGGGTGAATCAAGCCCGCGTCTGCTCACTGACTTGTACAATGCTGTCTACAACTCTGGCCGCGTGCCGTCTGCGTGGCACCAGCGCGTGGTGAGTCATCTACCCAAAGTTGGCGATGACGGGGACTGTGCAAACGACCGCCCGATCACGCCAACCTATTGTATATGTTGTTTGCAGCCAAGGTATCGGCCAGGCTAATGGCGACAGACCAGCAGTATGCTTTTCGCTCTGGTCGGGGTACACTGCAAGCGCTGGGCGAACTCATTCATACGCTGCGTGAACGGGCCCGGGCGAGCCGGGCCACGTTTGCTTGCTTCTTCAACGCCGTGAAAGTTTACGACTCTGTCCCTCACGACCTACGACTGTACCACCACCTCCAAAAGGGTGTCACGGGCAAAGCGTTCTCTCCTGTGGAACGGCTGCGCAGGTGCACGTTCAGTCTGGTTCGGTTGGCGGGCGCGCCGTCTGGCCCTTTCCGGTCCACCGCGGTGTTGCCCAGGGCTGCCCTCTGTCCCCTCTTCTCTATGCCATATTCGTGGATTCGGTTCTGGACACCCTGGCGACCCTCCCACAGGAAGGCTTTGTGGTGGTTCGCGCCCCCGACTGGCACCGACTGTACCCTGGCCAGAGCTGCGCTGATGATTTGTGCGGCCTTGCTGGCATGCCCTCAGGTGAGCAACTCATTGTCAGCACGGTGTGGGATCATAGCCAGTGTTGGGGCTGGTCCCTGAACGTCCCAAAGTCGGTGCTGGTTTTGTTTGGGCCTGCTGCGGTTCGACAACTATACTTCGACGTGCGCCTGTGTTGGGATTCTGAAGTCCTGCCTCGTGCATGTTTATCTAAGTACTTAGGTTTCCTTCTGGAGGGCTCCGGCTCCTTAGCCCAACAGGCTGCGGCTGTCGGCAGGGACTGGAGTGCCCTTGGCAAGTGGCCCCTATTCTCAAGAACTCTACCCTGACGGCTGCGACAAAGAGCATGGTTGTCCGCACTCGCATTGCCCTGTGCATGCTCTATGGCCTCGGACTCTGGCGCCTCCAGCCCGGCGGTCTGACATGGATACGGTCGTTGTGGCCGCAGCCAACATGGTTGCTGGCATCCGTGCTTGCTCGTTGTCGCCGAAGTGGATAAAATAAATCGCCACGTGTCGCCCGCGGTCATGCTTACGGAGCTGGACGTGCTTGAATCCGCAGGCAACGCTCGTGTTGCACACGCCCGGCAACTCGCCCGCGATGCGGTTGCGGATGGTGTCGTGTCGGACCTACGGCAGGACGACCTGGTGTTGCCCGCGTTCCCACATTGCCTCCATGCTGGTGCATCGCCTGACTACATGGGGACGGCTGTGCGGGCCTCGCTGCACAAGCACGACGCGTGGCTACGGCGGGCCGCGGTGGTTTTGGCCATTGCGGCTAAGCATCCCCCAGGCGTTGGCGTGCACCGCCCGTTCTGGTCTGGCCCGGCCAGCCTGAGCAATGGTAACATACGCGCGGGCATCACTATCTGGACCCGCCTTTGTCGTGGCATGGGGATCGCCGAGGCGTCCAGCTGCGTGGTTGGCCCTATACAGGGTAGGCCAACGCGCCAGGCCTATGTACCCCAGAATCCGTTGGCTAGGGGACTCTACCTGCCGACGTCTGGCGTGGCACCTTACACGCGCTCGGCCTCTTCCGTAGTGTATCCCATCATGGTGCTCTGCTCGCCGCACCTCCCAGGAGACTACGCTGTGCGTTATGGCGCGCACGGGGCCCGGACATTTGTTTGCTCCGTGAGCAGGAAGTGTATGAGGCTCATGCGTGGTTCCTGGGTGACGCCTCTGTTACAGGGCGCCATCACAGGTGGCGCCAAATTGAGCACCTCCTTATGGTCTGCCCGCAGGTGTGCGGAAGTGCGGGACTTGTTGGGCTGGCCTGCCTACGCGATGACCTGCTGCGTTTGACGGACTCGGACCCTGATGCTCATGTGGTGGTACTTGCCTCGTTCTGTGCCGGGGCCCTTTCTGATGCGGCTGCAACGGCTTGCGTGGTCCCGTTTCTATTGGACCCCTCTGCTGCGTTGTCGCGCTGCGCTAGCACCTTCGTCCGCTCCCGTTGTGTGCGCTGGGTGGCGGCTTTTGTGACTGGCACGGCTGCTCGGATATCTGCTGTCTGATCGTCTGCGCGGATGTCGATGGGGGCTGTGTGCTTGCCCGATTGGTCGTGAGCATGGTCCGTTGGCCTGGCTGCCTCTGTCCGTGCTGCTCCCGCCCCTGTTCGCAGGGGTGCCGTGGCCAATGCCATCCGGGTGCGGTGCGATGTCCGATAAAATTGATTGTGTAATTTTTGTTTTATCCATCAGTCCTTGGCTTCACCGTTTTGATGCTGGTGTTTGCGTGACCGCTCTTTCTGTGGGCTCTCAGGTTAAGTGAAAAAAAATCCAGAGTCTGAAGATCCAGAGTGATCCAGAGTCTGAGGAATTGGGCATCTTGTAATCACCGCTGGAGTCGGTGATGGGTTTTGAGCCAGACTATGCACATGCCACAGAGCTGAAAAATGCGCGCAGTGGCAGCAACGCTTCTGTGCTGCCGTTGCGTGCTATCTTCGTTCATGCGACAGTCAAGTGTCAGGAGTGCCACAAGCAGCGAGCCATCGTGTGCACCAACTCAATCAACAAGCTGCACGAGTTCCAGCTGTCAGAGGGCTACGCAGAGTAGCAGCTGGACATCATGTCCATGTCCATGACGGTGATGCATGATGAGCCACAGTATGTTAGTGGGTCCACATTGTTTCCACCTGAGCTTAGACTTGACAGCCTCATCTGGACAGACACTGCCTTGGAATGCGGCAGGCCCATGAAGCGAATGCTGTACAGTGTGAGCAACAGCGCCCTTGTCACATTTGACATCTCCATGTGTACGCGCTGCGGTGTTCAGTGCGTTGACCAAGAACGCTGCCAGCAGCACGTCCTCCCACAATCTTCAATGATCGGTGTCCACTGAGACTGGAGGTACAGGTCACACCATCAAGTGTTCGCAAGTGCTGTTCACTTGCTGTGCTCAGCGGCGATCGTCAAGTGATGAAGCGCTGTGAGGAATAGATTACCAGCATGGTACTGAATCTTAAATATCAGTGGCTGTGACATCTGATCGTGAATGTGATCCTGATGTCAAATCCTCATGCTGGGTACAGCTTCCACTCTGTGTTGAGTGCGAGAACAACCAGCTGCAAGTGGTGCTTTGCGAGCAGACAAAGGCAGCAGCAAAGCGCTGAATAGTGAAGAGAAAGCGAGCTGCACCTCGCCGTACTTAGACCACAGGTGGGCGTGGATGTCGGCTGGGTCGAGGCAGGGGGCGTCACAGTGGCAGGGGAGGGAGGGGAGGCCAGGTTCAGGAGAGTGGCAGTAACATTGGGAGGCAGTGCAGGCACAAGCTCGAAGGACATGGATGTCAGAACCACTGACAGTGACTGTGAGGATGGGTAAGAAGTATCAGCACCTGCACAAGACAGGGCAACAAGGGCTGCACTGCGAGCTGCAGGCGGGTCCAGGTAGAAAGGATATTGCATGAACCTCGTGATTGCTTGTGATCAATGGTGAACTCCGTGACTGACACATGTGGGCAATGCATGTGGGCTGATGTAAATCGTGCACAATTGGCTTGGCATCATTGATAGTGCTAAGTCGTAATTGAGAGCAATGAGACCATTTTACAAGACGCTGTGTACACATACAAGACTGCTATGCCAGCTTCTCAGCTTCATTGGCGTAGATCCCAAGGTTCTCCATCTATTTTTCCCGCAAACTTTTTTTCTGGGCCATGACCCCGTCACGCAAACACCAACATCAAAATGGTGCCGCCGCATGTTGGACATAATTTTCTCTGAATACGTGCCTACACACTGATTGCACTATCAACATGTAGCAAGTATTGGTAAGACTGGAAGAATGGTACAAGATGGTCTGACTCATGCTTGTGACCACGGTAAACCACATTCTTACAAATCAAGCGATCTATCAGCGGACCGGTAAACATGGTATCTTCAGCAGGCTACGTAAACGGGGATGCTCACGTGATGTCTCAGAATTCAACAGAGAAGCGTAGATAAGCTTACACCCGGAACGCGACCCGCAAGCAATGACGCTGTTGTGAGTACTTTATTGCACTGTCCGCAGCACCAGCTTGGCTGATTTTGGTTGGCCGATGGCATGGAATCAGGATGTGCACGGTGTCACCATCGGAGACGGCACTCACATCCTCGATACTACAGTCTGTGGGAAGGCTTACAACAGCCATCGCGCCCCGTGCATCTGTCCATTGCCATGTTACTTTAACCGGAGGCTTCATACCATTATTTAGCGATGGCATAGGCTCACCAATAGCTTGACCACGTGCACTGACTTCCTGGATCAATGGTTTACGAATGACACCGTTTTTTTTAGCCTTGCCGGGACTTGCTCCAGGGGCTGTATCCAGGACTATGCTCTGCAGCTGCGCCACCACAGCAGGGTGCCCTTCAAGACTGGTGCCCTTTGCAGCGCTTTCCGAAACCAAAGCTTTGGCTTTCACGGTAGCCTCTTCCAGTTCGCTCGAGTCTGCCAGATCTGTCAAGACCTGCACAGCACCTTCCAGGCGTGGTTGCCAGGCTCAAAACTGGGTGCAACTGTTTGTCCAAGTCCATGTCTTGCCTTTGACGTTGGTTTTACAAAAAGGCTGATACCTGGAGTGTACGCATGTGTCTGCACACACGGTAACCTGAACACGCCTCTACATGGCGACATGCTTTCTCAATCACTACCTCTCGGGAATAAGGTGGTTTGTTTGTGCAGATGCATTGCACCGCATCCGCATGTACGTTCAGTTCAAACACACATCGTAGACCCTCAACTCCGCAGGTATCAAACGGCGGTCTCTTCTCCTGAACCATGTTCTCAAATCAATCACGCTTCACCGCCTTCATGCATTCGATATGAATGACAGCAGCTGTCACACCCGAAATTCCACGTCCAACAGATCCAACTGACCCCCAGGATTTGATTGCAGGGCTTTGCCAGCTACATTCGGCTGTGGGCAGTGTTCGCACGAGAAAAATGATAATATCACTGTCTTCGGTCCATCTGTTCGTTGTGCCTGTCTGGCGTGGGCTGTCAACATCGCCGCGGGCTTGCGACTGGAACAGCTCGATCGACCTGCTGTGTTCTGTGCATCTCTCATCTGCTGCTCAATAAACGTCTTGTAGCCATTGGGGTCGGTTTCAGCTAATTTGTTCAAGCTCTCCCAAATCTGTTTCGCTGCTTGGGCACCATTCGGCACCGACCTGATGGCTTCCCCCAGCATCGCATCCATATTGTCCATCAATGCAATGTTCTGACACTGCGCGTGTCGGATGGAGATGTAAGAAGTGGCAAATTACGAATTGCCTAAGTAAGCCCAGGTCGCGAAACGCCTCACTCAATCAGCCTGGTACACAAGTGGAAGGCACAGTAGAAGAGTGTCCAACGTTTCACATACGCTGATCGTGAAGCGATAAAATCAGAGGCCTGCACGCTGATGTGGCTATGTGGACCGTATTACGAGTAGTCGTGGCTCCAGGTGGTATGTTTCTCGCAAGTTCTCGATCACGCGGTGCAATTTTGACGAAGCGTCTGTGGGCCAGACCAAAGCGGACGAAGCTAGACGAAGCCTCTGTATGGTCTCAGTATACTTCGTCTAACTTGGTCTGCGTTTTTGTTGCTCGCCGGCCAAACAGTCCGTTTGCGCATGCATGGAGCAGCGCGTGGCAGCAAAAGCCAGCGAAACCCGCACAGGCACGATCTATCGCGACGAAGCAAGATCTGTGCAAACCAACATTGTACTATGTTTCGCCTGGCTTCGTCAGGCGTTTCGCTTCTCAGAGGCGTTTCGCTGGCTTTTTGCGTAGCAGGTGTGACAGGCGACTGTTTATCAGTCAGCGAAACGCCTACAGACCGCAATCATCGCGACGAACCTGGCTATTCACTCCTGGGAGTGCTGTGTGTCATTACTTGTGTGTCAAGGCAGGCTCCGTCTGGTCGTTGCGCGCGTGTCTAGCGGTCTTCGTGTTCACACATGGACCCCCACAGTGCGCCGGTACGCCAATGAGGGAAGCTCAGCCCTCACCGGCTACTGTCAGTTTGATAACTTTCAGTCTAAGGTTGAGATGTAGTCCAATGGGGAACGCAGGTATGCAGTCCAGGGCCGTGACACGATGGCGTAGCTCCGGGGAGCAACGGAGCTTGCCCCTGTTCACATGTCCGTCACATCTCTGCTTGAAACTGTGTCTCGAATTGCAAGCAGAAACAGCTGTTATGGCTGCCCCTTGCGCGCGCGCAGCTTGAAGCATTGCTGTCCATGCGTGCTGTGGACGCAAGCTCACAGCAAGCCAACGTGATTGCCTTGCAGCGCTTGTGCGTGCCTCGCGGAACATGGTTGACTCCACCGTGCCACGTTGCTTGACACGACAGTGCTTTTGCGACTTCAGCAGATGATCAGTGACGTGTGCTGCAACTGTTGAAGCGTTGTTCCTAGTTTGTTGACCTGTCAGGTCGGAGTGAGCACCACAGTGGTGCACAAGCCCATTTCACCTCGACTCTGTGTTATAGTATAAGTTATAAACTCTACATTATAGACTGTACGTATTTAGACATCACTACAGAACCAGGCGCGCGTAACAAACCCAAATGGTCCTGCCAGAGGTCCTGCCAGAGAATATGTGGTCCCGCCAGAGGACATGTGTACCACTGACAAAGGAGAGCGTCAGCTCTGCTGGCAGAAGATTCACAGGCTTTGCTGGGTGTGGCATCATCAGTTTGTGGGCTTCTTCTTCTTCCTCTGTCCGTGCGGTGTGATCCGACCGTGCCCAATTGTTCACGTCTTACACTGACATGCCAGTGATGGCGACATGTTTCTGTCTGAGTGATGCGCTCAACAATCATCCTTAGATCTGCTCTATGCAGTGAGTGTGAGTGCTGCAGGTGTGGTCATGGGGTATTTCCAATGCATTCTCCTGAGAAGATGGAGCCCATTCTCAACTTTCTGGACAGGACGTTGTATCCAGACGACTGTGAGATCCCAGAATTTTTTATCTATGTCAGGGCGTGTCGTGTATGGGCAGCTCTCAATCCACATGGCACGCTTGAAGCCTTCTGGCGGAGGTGGTCCTTGCAGCGCTGGATTGTGGACCGCTTTCATTTCTTCGGCCACAGGAACGATGAAGCTCACTGCAGGTATTGCTCACTGCTGGTATTGCTCCCTGCTTTGTATCATGATATATCAGTGCATGTATCTTTTTTGCATGCGTTACTAATTGCCTCCAGCTCTCATAGAAATTGCGTGCAGAATCCACTGCAACCCATACGATCTTGATCGCAACCGCGGGCTGGTGCATGTTTTATCGCGTACTGCACATCAGCCAAATCGCGATGGGGGCGACGCTTTCCGTGGCACCCGATCAGGCCTCAAACTTGACAGGGTCACGTTAAAAGGACAGAAGGCCAAGGTGTGCTCGTGCCTACGCCCCTACGCCCACACCCATATGCACTCTGGCAGTTCAGGCTGTATGTGATCAGAAGTCCTGTCTTGCAGGTGGACGTCCGAGAATTTATCCATTTCAACGATCAGCTGGGGTATGATGAGGTGGCACGCGCTTACGTGGGTGGCAACACTCAAGCTGCAGAACAGTTCTTCAGCAAACTCCGGAAAAGCTCTCCCACATTGAGAGGCTTAGGTTCTTGGTCTGCGCAGGTTTTAGTTGCATTTCGAGTCCATCGTACGAATGTCAAAACCTGTGCCAGAAATGCTTGCACAGTCCGACCATTGGGACCTTTATCTACTAGACGGCCATGCCATGCTCTGCAGGCACCGCTGCAATTGTGATTGCGAATTTGTGCGATTATCGAAATCTCTTTGGTGGTGCTTTGTCGATGTAACTCGGCGTGCCTAATGGAAGTGTCTCAGAGCAGCTTCATTTCTAATTCAGCTCAAGTGCGTGTCTCAATCAGCCCGCATCAATCAGCTAGCATCAATCAGCTAGCATCAATGAGCTAGCATCAATCAGCTAGCATCAATCAGCTAGCATCAATCAGCTGGTACCGAGATGCTGGCACAGTGCCACGCCCATATGGAAAGGGCAAGCAGCATGGCCTGGTTCAATTCAATCGGTGTGTAGGGTGCAGACCCCACTGATATCCATCAGCATCGTGCAGCAGCTGTATCGTGCGAAATTCATGTTCTTTGCAGATTGGTTGATGCAGCTTATGAATGTGACGGGCACACCATGCCGTGCGGAAGCCAGATGTATGGGTTCACATTCAACTACCAGCACCAAGCCTGCTGAGATGCCAGAGTCCATCATGACTCACGCAGGTACCCTGGTACACCTGTTACTAGCGATAAGCTGCATCTCAACCTTAGACTGAAAGTCATCAAACTGACAGTAGCCGGTGAGGGCTGAGCTTCCCTCATTGGCGTACAGGCGCACTGTGGGGGTCAATGTGTGAACACGAAGACCGCTAGACACGCGCGCAACGATCAGACAGAGCCTGCCTTGACACACAAGTAATACAGCACTCCCAGGAGTATATAGCCAGCTTCGTCGCCATGATTGCGGTCTGTAGGCGTTTCGCTGGCTGTTTAACGGTCGCCATGTCAAACTTTGTACGCAAAAAGCCAGCGAAACGCGTCTGAGAAGCGGAACGCCTGACGACGCCAGACGAAACATAATGCAATGTTGGTTTGCACAGATGTTGCTTCGTCGCGATAGATCGTGCCTGCGCGCGTTTTGCTGGCTTTTGCTGCCACGCGCTGCTCCATGCATGCGCAAACGGGCTGTTTGGCGCAGCTGCGCCGGCGAGCAACAAAAACGCAGACGAAGTTAGACGAAGTATACTGAAATCATACAGAGGCTTCGTCTAGCTTCGTCTGCTTTGGTCTGGCCCACAGACGCTTCGTCAAAATTGCAGCGCGTGGTCGAGAACGCGCGACAACAGTATCACCTAGACCCGCTCCCGATGCATATTTCAGCACGCAATGCATGGGTTCCTGAGGCTACGCGTGACCACGCGTGCGTGGTGATCATTTGGTGAATGGTGATGAACGCAATAGCCCGGCAGCGAGGGCAACAGCAGAAAAGTAGACGGACAAAACCCACAAAGCAGACAAGCAACAACCGTCTCAGGTGAAAAGCCACAACGAACCGACACAGCCGACACAACCACACCCTCGCACCCACACATGCGCACTCCCGCACCCCACCACCACGGCACCCGCGCCACAGCCGCACACAACAACCACCAGTCACACTGCGCACTACCGCCCACCCCAGCAAACCCGGCCACCACCGACCCCCCAACAGCAGCACCCCCACTCCAGCCGGCCCCACTCGAGCACTCCATCACGGGCCCCCCGCACATGAGAGCCCGGGGGCTCACGCCCCCCACAGTGCAGGGCGTACCAGCCCTCCCCCTCCGGCTGCCCGGCAGGGGCCGGTGCTGTGCACCTGGCGCTGGCGCATCCACAGAAGGAGTAGGCTCAGGCGCTGGTGATCCTGTCGTCGAGACTACGAATGTCTAGTTATATGCAGTATATAGACCTACTTACGACTGGTGAATGTGGATTTGGTGAATGTTTTTTGGTGCATTGCCATGAATCGTGCCTCTGTGTTCTACCACCTTGTGGAGCATACATCTGTAACGTATCTCTTCATCACGAAACGCCCACACCAGCACCGGTGAATGGCGTGTGACAACGTTCCGAGGAGACTGTAGCACAATACTGAAGCTGTTGTGTATTAGCTTGTATATGACATTCAGCCATGGTTATGTGTTTGATGCATCGCCAGCATGCTTGCTTGCCTCGGTGTTCTACCATGGTGCACCCTGTGGAGCATACCTCTGTAACGTTTCTCATCACGAAACGCCCACATCGCATACACACATGCACTTTGATCTGCCAGCGTGCACTGTTGTCTCTGTCATAGTATGCATGCACGCTGGTCTGCTGCATTTACACCCCGCCCTCGAGCAGACGGCCACCATGTGACCTCTCACGGCACCGGGCACTGCACAATTATTCCCGGTGGTTTTGTCGAATCCGTCTCGTGTGCGGCTGCGTGGGAGCCCTGAGGACCAACTGTCATCATTTCGATATCTACCATTGCCTTGCTTGGCATGCCTCCTTGCTCTGCCACGTGCACCTTGTGGAGTCACGGGCCCCCTGCGTGTCCTCGCTCTGCTGTATCTGCTGGGCTGCTGTCGCAGCGCTGGTCCGCCCCGCAACGGGGGCCGCCCGCCCCCCCCCCCCCCCTTGGCTCGCATGGGGGTGCATGCCGGGGCGGGCGTGCGAGTTCTCGGGTGGAGCTGTGTGCAGTGGTGCTGATGCTGGGGTGAGTGGGAGGGTAGGGTGTGAGAGTGGGGCTGGCCGTGGCTGCGTGCTGGCGGACGGTGGTGCGTGGCGCGGACGGTTGGAGTGCGTGGCTTGGGCGTGGTTGTCGCGGTAGTGTGGAGTGCGCTGGTGTGTGGTCATGTCGGTTCGTTGTACCTCGGGAGCCTGCGGATGTTGATGCTCGCTGCTGCCTAGGCCTGCTTGCTGGGGTTTAGTTGCTTGCTTGCTTGATGTTGCCCTCACTGCCGGGCTCTTGGGTCGATCTCTGTGTAACACCTTGTGGAGCATACTCCTGCAACGTGTCTCCCTTTTCGATACCAGATCAATAGTGATCGATGTCGATAACCAGCGTCAAGGAAACCTCAATACATGGGCAGTATACCACGCAGCCCTTCCCTACGCGCACAGCGAGCTAGAGCTGAATGGGTCAACCGATGTGTCCGCATTGATCCGCGGGCTAGCCATCTGCTCAAATGTGACCATGCGTGCAGTCTAAAGCCGCGTGAATGATGGAGCAGCTTTTGGGGGCCGGCATGCATTATCACAATTGCGTACGTGGACGTGGCCGAAGGTGGCCGGGAAGCGTTCGAGGCTGCTAATTTAAAACAACTTGAGACCAAAACCCAGACAATTAGGCCGTCAGGCTAGACCCGGACAGGCATCAGCCACTGCCCTCTGCAAGCAGGGGCGGGAGAAGGAACTACCCGCGCAACTCAGGACTTAGCAGCAGCCTGAGTGCACACAGCGCCATGCTGATGCGTAGGGTGAGCGTGCTCCTCCTTTGTGTTGTTCCGTGCTGTCTTTTCTCGGTGCTGCTGAGGCCTTGGTCTATCAAAGTGCAACTCACTAACATGGCTGGAAAGGCGGCCACCACGACCCAGAATGTCAGGAACACCTTGCAAAGGTCTGTCATACGCTTACTGCAGCAAGTCTGTCTTGCAGTGATGTTGTAGCCGGGGCTTCTTAATCGTGAACACACAAAACGAGTTGTTGGTAATATGCGGTCTCAAACGCCAGAGAGTACAGGATAGCGGAGCAACATAATGTTGATCATTGTCAGGTGGTGATTCAGAAGCATCAAAGCTCTCAAGTGTAGTACATCTCCGATTCCAGAACCCAAATCGAAAGGGGGCCTGCCGTTTCCAGCTTTAGAGCACGAGGGTACTTCCCGGCAGCTTATCTCACAGAAAGGGGTCCCAAAAACATTTTCCCACGCCAAGGCGCGGTTGCATTGCAGTAATTTGTCACCTATTTCCTTTGTAGCAGACATTGTAAGATGTGGAATCCTTGTATTGTAAGGTATGGAGTGTCCCGGACCATCTTGCTCTGGTATTCCGACGGCATGTGGAGCCTTGAAGGGAACCAGGATGCTCAGACTGGCCCTGAATATGCTTGGTTCTTGGACTGTGGTCAGCATTCGCTTGGCCAGCTTGACAATGCCAGTCTTCCCTCCCTTCTCCTGCAGGCGCAAGCCCCAAACTTTACAGGCGTATTCCGGATCGGAGACGTATCGAGACAAGATGTGTTTTTTAACACTGGCATTTAGCACATTGCTACACTGTCGGCTGTGGCACTAGAGGGTACTCGAGCGCAGTCAGAGACCGAGTCAGGCAGGCACAGGTTGTTCACAGTAAAGGTTCCATACGGTTACACGGTGGTGTTCGAATGTGCTCATCACCAATGCACTTCACTCAGAGAAGAACATCTACATCTCATCAATGGCGGGCATCCCTACGTGCCACAGAGCAGTGTAATGAAGTAGTGCACAGCCAACAGCAAATAGCATGGCCACAACAAACATGGGCCATACGCAACTCCGCGAGCCAGCGACAAGCTCGCAACGTCTAGAATCGCCACACAGCAGCAGCAGCCACATCTCCTCCTCCCTCCCACTTCCCTCCTCCCAGCGCACGTCCGCCGTTTCTCCTCTGCGCCCCTCCCCGGACACCGCTCGGGCTGCCGGGCTGGCTGTGGCTACGGCTCCTGGGACCGGTGCCTCGCGGCCTCGGACATGGCCGTAGCGCGCGCTGTTGCGCCCGTGCAGGCTGCTAGTGTCGAGTCGACGGCCGCTTGTGGGCCCGGCGAGTGCTGACTGTGTGTTTGGTGTGCGCGTGGCCTGCGTGGTACTGCGTGGTGTGTGCGTGTCTGCTTTCGCGCTGGCGTTAGTTCGTTCTGGCATTTGCTCGTGCGGCGCGTGGCCTTGGTGCTTGCGGTGGCCGGTCTGTCTGTTTGCTTGTTGCCTGGTCTGCTGCCTCGGCGCTGCTGAGTCCTAGATCTATCACTGTGTAACACACAGCAGCCGAAGCAGCCCTGCACATGTATCATAGGGGTAGACAGGACATGACGGCAGTGCGGAGTCAATGCTTATGGACCATATAAGTTATGGTGCAGCTCACAGGTAAGCACATCTGGTCAGCGCTCACCGGTGACCCAGGGTGACGCGGTGGTTCAGTGGCGATTACATGTGTTCACATTGAGGGACGTAGTTGCAGTACAACATGCATTCAGAAGACCGTGATATATACAGACACTCTGGCTGTCAGGCAACCCAGTTAGGCAGAGGAATGCAATCTGGCCATCGCGCGCGTGTGATGCTCACCACGGTGAGCTCTCATTCTGATAGTCCACCCATTCCCTTTCAATGTCGCGGCGCTGAACGCTTGCAGGGCATGGTCATTCCAGCGACCCCTGCTCCGCTTCTGAGCCATTGCTTACCACCGACACCACTAGCTGGTTGAGATCAGCCATCGCATGCTTCCCCAGCTAAAAAGCAATAAATGTATGACTGCATCATGCCCAACCTTAGCATACTGAGCCAAATTCACTTTCGCCTGCGTTGCAGCAGCCACCCCTGACTGACTCGCTGCTGCACTAACTGCAGCCACCCCGCATGGGCGCGTGATGCTCATATCTATGAAATCCGTCATCTCTGAAGGCTCTACCACCAGAAAATCGCTATTGGTGTCTTCCCGGATGGTACAATCCAGGCGGCACAAACTGAGGAACAGCATGCCAAACTGCTTGACCGTTCCGATCCATACCGGTGACAGTGAGTCGATGTCCAGCAATTATGTTGAATTATCACGATCAGTGTCACACAACTTCACACACTGCGATGGCATACAACGTCCCCCTGTGACAGCTGCGGTGGGACAGCTGGGGCTCCCTCACGTGAACGGCGTTCTATGTACAAGTCAAAATATCATTCTGGGAAAGCATGCGAAACATCGGCATATATTCCAGGAACAGTGAGGCTACATGACAGGCAGGAGCTGCACTCGCTCGCGGCAACATTGATTCCCTCAGGGCTACAGACGGCCAGCCATTGTTTCTGCCCTGGTCACCCTAATGATGCGCCAAGCATGTCTAAACTACCGCATGTCACCATGTATTGATAACGAGCATGTACAACACATGAAGGAATGGCTTCTGCTGCGACAGCACATGGCGTGCCACTTATATCCGATTGAACAGGATGGTCGAGTAAGCGGGCAATCACTGGTGAAACTGCGCCAAGTACACCACGGGTGTGTTCAGCTGCACACGCCCAGCATCATCGGTCCTACTAGTTGGGGAAGGCCTGACCTACAGGCCTGGAAGCAGCAATGAGACACAGCAAGCACCACTACATCCCGTCTCAGTCACGCCAGGCGAGCTTGTCTTTAACACACGTGCCACCCAGTGCGATAAGCCACCCCCCAGCCCGAAGTCTAGGAACTTGTCCGAGTATCAAAGCGCACCTGATAGCAGCAGTACTACATCGTGACCCCGCCTCCCGCCAACAGGCCCGGTGTGTTATGTCTGACGTTTATCGTAGTGGAAAAGCATCAGCGATGTATTGCTGTTTTCAGGCTTTCTGTTTGCGACAGCATTATGTATGCCAGTGCAATGACAAGATACACATAACCAGGATTTGTCGATACCACGAAAATGAGGCAATAGTCTCCTGCCTCGGCATGCATTAATACCGCGTCTAAAGCTCTTTGACAGTCAGGAGGTGCTACCTTGATGCTGTGTGTTCCCGTGCACTCCTTTGCAACCACCTCACAGCGACACACCCAGCATCAATATGTTCAGCATAACATGCAAATACATGGGAAATAAGACATCAACTGTAGAAGATATACTGCTCCTGCGACCCACACGCCTGCCAAGCATATGATCATCACCAGACAGATGGTGTCCATCCATAGCCTTCCAAATGCTCTGCCCAAATCCAGCTGCTGAGATGCAGAAAGTTTTGTAACAAAACCGTTTGCAGCCTTTATTTGTGTGCTTGATGTAGCGGCTTGGTCACGATTGTCCAAAAACTGTGCAAGTTCTCAAGGCACCATCATTGCTTGATACAGTGGAGATTAGAGGAACTCAGCGTCGCCTGACAACGTTTCGCAGCAACACGTGGAATTCCTCAAAGTCTATGAGGCCATTCCCTGCACGCAATGGTCATGAATGATCATATCGTACAGCCGAGTGTGTCACACAGCGCTCGGCCATGCAGCATGTGAGCACGAACCATCTTTGTCAGCCTCTTTGATGACATCTTGAATGGACTCGTCATCACCCATGAGCTTGGCCAGCTCGTCTTGGGATATGAATCTACATACACTTGGACATCTATGCAACATCAAACGCTCCTGCTGTCAAAACCCACAACACGACTAGGGCATGCAGAGTTGCCTATATAGCTGCAAGGCCCATGACCAGCGTAGCGTACCCGTTCCCATCTTCATCAATTTTGTCAAATACAACGCGGACGCGATTTTGCCAGGCATTCGAGGAACCAGCTAGCAGGCCATGAGACATCTGGTAAGCGGACATGGATGCTGCCACGAATTCCTGCAAACAGACAGCATGCAGGGCAGCAGCAGTTCACAGTGGAGACACCAGTGCAAGTCTATCATAAAGGACACGACATGACCAAGCATGGTGTGGTGCGGACCATGTAGTCCACCTTTCCATCTCCGTCTACATCAAGTGTTTTCATCATCTGCAGCGCGAACCTGTGTTGTTGGTCGGTGGCAGCAGCGAGACGAATCAGGGGAAACGATGACAAAAGTCTGCAATGATGTGGACGTGCAGATTGTCCTATGTGAACTCACATTTTTGACAGCGCTTGAACACTGTTAAACATTTACCTCCACACAGTTGTTGCTGCCATATCATAACAGCTCGGCGGGCAGGTCATCACTCACCACCAATGTAAAAGCTGCATCATGCACCGTTCCGTGCCAGGGCAATGAACATACGTTAGCATGAGCACGCAACCTCAAGGGCGGCGTTTGTGGGATGGTTCGTTGGAATGGTTCGTTGAATGGGTTGGCACAGAGACAATTCTTCCCAGTTCTGGCCGCACTTGCCAGTACCAAATGGTGGCCTCAACAGCGTCATATGGTTCCACCAGCCAGAGCTGACATGACAAACACATATTCGCTGCAAGAAGACCCTGGTGGTGCAATCCAAATGCGGATCAGTGGGAATGCAATTTGCAGCATGGCGACCATCAGAGATCCAGACATACCTCCTGGATGTCCTGTGCACTAAATACATTTTTAGCACTTTCGCCTGTACGAAGGTCACCGAGCGCGTTGACCATCTCCTCTATACTGATGGTTCCACTTCCATCCTTGTCCAGCAGCGCGAACTGCCGCCGCAAGTCCACGATTTCATTCGGATCAAAGGTCTTTGCAATCTCAACAAGGATCGCCTGTTTCACTCTGTTGTAGCCAGCAAATTTGCGAATGTTCTGAACTACCAGCACATCCAAAGGTGTGTCAGGTGCTGCACCGTCTTGTGCTATCCATGGATGTGCCAGAGCTTTGGCAGCGCTATATCGAGCCTGCATGGCAAACTTTGGACGGCATGGGTGAATTGGGTCATATCCATTAACCTGACCGAAAATAGGTGACATTTGACCACCACCAGAATGCCCATGCATACCTTGACATCTCGTGTCAGTAGGGACAGCAGCAGCTGCTTCGCTTCATTTGACAAACTCTTGCAGGGCCCAGCATTTAAGTCTAGCTGTCCCCCGAGTACTTGCTTGAAAATTCCTGCAGACTAGAAAGTTTGATGCAGCGTCACACATGATGCGTGATACATGAGCAATGACGCCCACCACCAGGATGTTTGAGTACATGGGCAACCTGCACATCACCAAAGCAGAGCTTCCAGATGGGCCTGCAGAGGCTGACACAGACGAGTCATAAGCGCTGTTACCCGTGCAGAGGCCCACATACAATCTCAAAATTGGCTGCAGTTTGTCTTGGAGCTGGCACTGGCGCAAAGTACTGAGAAATTTCACACGCAGCGCTGAGTTGCATACCGGCTTCAGTAGGAGCCCAGAAAGGCACCTCTCCGGTCAAGAGAATGTACATCATGACTCCACAGCTCCAAAGATCGGCCATGGGACCATACTTTCTGCGCAGAACCTCTGGCGCAACATAGTAAGCACTTCCAGCAACATCGTCAAATGGTTTTTGTGTCGCTGCATCAAAGAAGTCTGACAAACCAAAGTCTGTAACCTTTAACGGTGCGCCAGGATCTTTCCCTGAGTATAGAAAGTTTTCTGGCTTCAGATCACGATGGATGACGCCATTTGTGTGACAGTCAGCAACTGCCTGCAAAATCTGCCGCATCACCACGGAAGCGTCTCGTTCCGAATACTTGCCCTTGTCCAAGAGGCGCTGGAACAGCTCTCCTCCGCGGCAGTATCTGCAATATAGCAGGTCGACTCAAACGACTATGTGATTAACAGGCAGAGGCAAGCATGGCCTGGGCGCACTCCAACACCATGTACACAGCTTCATCGTCTTCATATGCTCCATGGAAGTGCACAATGTTTGGCCTACCCTTGAGGACGGTCAGGATTTTGACTTCTCTTTCGAGATCGTCAATAGCTTGCTTGTCTGTAAGCGAGCTTTTAACGACTTTCTTCACTGCAAATTCTTCCTTGGTTTGCAGCTGCGTGCACCTGTGAGCATAAGACCAGTACTAAGCTCGCGGCATGACACAAAGCCCATGCCAAAGGGAAGCATTCATTGCCAGTCAAGTCGCATGCACTGGTTGTGCTCCCGAAGCGTTCCTAGCACGACTGGGAAGTGGCTCACTCGAAAGTCGTTCCATACTGGCCTTTCCCCAATTCCTTACCGACGGAATATAGATCTATGAATTCTTTGTGAAATCCGAAGTCCAACGCCTTCTTCTGCGGAACAGCGTACGCTGATGATCGTTGATTATGTTGCGCATGGTCCCCAGCGTCGTCGCTGGTTTTGCTACTAGCCCCACAAAACGAGCACGCTCCTCCCATGTCTCTCGTGCAAGTCACCTTTGCACCGTAACGTTTAAGATGAAGCACGCAGGCCTGGCAAGCGCGGGTGGGCGCAAGCAGGCCAGTTGTGCTGTCCGTCTTGCGCTGGAGCAGAGAAAATGTGCATGGAATGGCACCTGTACATGAATGTACACGAGGCGCTTGCTGCGGCTGTCAAGAATGGTCTGCCATGCACAGGCGACGACGCATGGAAGGGATCGCCAGGACTGTTCGGACGCGTCCGGACGCCTCTCGATTGGTGTTACTGACTGGACGCCCATGTTGCATGAAGATGCACGACCAACAGCCAAACGAGCCAAGGAAGTTTGTAATGCAGCAGGAATCATGTCTGGGGATGGCTTCGCACCTGCGCAAATTTCCACCCACCTTGATACTGCAATAATGACTTGCAAGCTCACGCGCAGGTGGGCGAGACGGCATTGAACTCAGATATCCGCTGTGTATGTGCCCGAAAACCGCAACCTCAAGCGGCCGGTGGATCTTAGCGCGATTCAAGCCTGGGGTCCCGGTACATGGCCTCTACGATGTCGCACCGCACTCTCGCGCAGTGCCCTTCGCGCCCCGCCCCGAGGCCCCTGTCGGGCGGCCGGAGGGGGAGGGCTGGTACGCCTTGCACTGTGGGGGGCGTGCGCCCCCGGGCTCTCATGTGCGGGGGGCCCGTGATGGAATGCTCCAGTGGGGCAGGATGGAGTGGGGGTGCTGCTGTAGGGGGGTCGGTGGTGGCTGGTTTTGCTGGGGTGGGCAGTAGTGCGGTGGTGGTTGTTGCTGTGCGCGGTTGTGGCGCGGGTGCCGTAGTGGAGGGGTGCGGGAGTGCGCGTGCGTGTGGGTGCGTGGGTGTGGTTGTGTCGGCTGTGTCGGTTCGTTGTGGCTTTTTCGCCTGGGAGAGTGATTGCTTTTTGCTGGTGTCTACTTTCGGGGGTTTTGGCCGTCTACTTTCCTTCCGTTGCCCTCGCTGCCGGGCTATTGCGTTCATCTCCGTGTAACACTCTCGCGCAGACTGAGCAACAACGCGTCGTGGCACGCCAAAGTGTTGGTGATCAGTCCGCTCGGTGGAGCTCGGGCACAAATGTTTCCAGAAGGGGCATGCGCGTCAAGCAACACTCAGCACGAAGTAGCGGCTGTAGCGGGTGCAGGAAGTACCAGTCAGCGATGCCCGGGGGTAGATACCAGACCACGACCGCCTTGTAAACGAGTAAGGCGTATTGTTCAAGTCCCTCATGATCATGCGCAGACATAATATCTTGCGTGCACGTGCATGTGAGCGGTAGTGCGCAGTTTGGCAGGTGGTTGCTGTGTGCGGTTGTGGCGCGGGTGCCGTGGTGGTGGGGTGCGGGAGTGCGCATGCGTGTTACACGGAGATGAACGCAAGAGCCAGGAAGCGAGGGCAACAGCAGGAAAGTAGACGGCCAAAACCCCCGAAATCAGACTACAACAACAAGCAACAATTGTCTCAGGTGAAAAGCCACGACGAACCGACACAGCCGACACAACCACACCCACGCACCCACACGCATGCGCACTCCCGCACCCCATAACCACGGCACCCGCGCCACAACCGCACACAGCAATCACCTGCCAAACTGCGCACTGCCGCCCACCCCAGCAAAACCGGCCACCACCGACCCCCCAACAGACGTCCATGGCGCCTGCTGTGTCGGCCGCGGCAGCCTTGACCTCGGACGAGGCAACAACGGCTGAGATGGCAGCAGCGACGAGCGCAGCCGCGGCGGCTGGTCCCTCTGACGTGCCGTCGGCCTTGGCGGCGTCGCCGAGCGGGGCAGTGTTGTCCGCCGGTCCGGAGGGGCGCAAGGGGGCAGGCGGGGAACGCGCCAGCGTCTGGGTGCCATATGGGGTTGAAGGCATGGCCGAGGCACTGGGGGGCGGGGTGGGTGGAGTGAGCGCTCCAGCGGCAGCACAGCTGGCAGGCTCACAGGAGGGGCCGGGCGGCTGCGCAGGCGGCCGCGCGCCCGGCACATCCGGGTACTGCGGGAGGCTCTTGATGTTGGGCTCAAGAGACGTGGAGCTGCCCGCCCGCATGATGAAGCGGCGCCATGCCTGCGTGATCGCATCATGGCGGGCGACCACCGTGCGCCACACCGCATTGCACACGAGGGCATGCGAACCATTAGCAGGCGATGCCCGGCCGCACACGCAGTCGCCGTCCGCCTCCTGGCTGGTGAACAGTGCCTCACCTAGGCGCAAGCGAACATTCACGCGGAACTCCGTGGCAGTCAGCTCAATTGCACCGGGCCTGGCTTTCAGGAAAGCCGAGGCCATCGAGCCTGCGCAACTATGCAGGCGCGCCTTGCTGATTAGGCTCTGTTCGCGTGTCGCTGACGACGGGCTGCGCTGTTGTAATTCAGTGGACCGCGGCCTAGGGCCTGTGGGATCCTGTGCATGCCGCAGCCATGCGCAGGAGTTGGTGCTGTCACATACCTTGCTGTCTAGGTATCTGTCCGTGACAGCGCCTGTACCTTCAGTGGAGGATGAATACACGTGAGACTTGGACAGACGAGAACAGTGATTACACTACGATCTGTAGAGCCTATATAAGCGTTCAATCAACGTCTCATACGGATACGATCAGAATCAATGTCTGCTGGCACGCAATCTGCATGCATTGCTCGTGCATATGGTCAGCCATCGGTGCATGGCTGCCCCATAGCCACTCTGGATCAGCACCGTGTATCCATGCATACATGGTCACGGTAGTCCTGTGTATGCCACCATGCATGGTCACCGTAGTCCTGTGCATGGCTGGATCACGACACTCCCCCTAGACTAAGCTTGTACTACCGCAAGCTGCAGTCTATCTCTAAATTTTGCCAGTGCTGGTCCTGCCAACACCTTTGTGAACATATCAGCTAGCATGTCTACCATGCTAACCCAGCTGATAGTCAATTCGTCGAGTTCTACGAACTCTCGGACCCTCAGGTCCCTGACCCTGATGTGCTTGGAGCGGTCACTAGAGATGGGGTTCACTGCTAGCAAGTTGGCACTCTTGTTGTCACCCCACAGCGTTGGCCTCACAGCCGACAAACCAAGATCAGTGCACAACTGCTTTGCCCACATCACCTCATTGGCTGCTGAACTCATCGCAATGAGCTCTGCCTCAGTTGTATCACCAGCCACAATAGTCTGCCTCTTCGAACGCCAGAACACACAGTTCCCATGCATCCGGACTACTACTCCTGACACGCTCTTCAAGCAAGCACCATTGGCGAAGTCAGCATCCGTAAATGCTTCCAACATCTCACATCCCCCATTGGAGCCACTAAAGGTCAAGCCAAAGTCTATGGTCCCTCGCAGGTATCTCAGTACGTGAAGGACACCATTACAATGACATTTGGCACTCCCAGCCATATGCCTGGCCAAGACATTGGCCGGAAACGCAATGTCTGGACGCGACACAACTGCCACATACTGGATGCTTCCTACGGCTTGCATAAACCTCTTATGCTCTGTGCCTGTAGCCTTCTCCTGGCTAGGATCTTCCTTCAGGCTAAACATTTTCTGCTTTGGCACCAACGGAGTTGACGCCCGTCTGCACTCATGCTAAATCTCTCTAGCATGTCCCTGATGCTCTTTCTGTGTGTGATGGTGATAGTGCGAGCAGAGCGATCACGTATGACCTCCATGCCCAGCACATATCCCAGCTCCCCCAGGTCACGACCCTCAAATGCCTCAAGGATCTTTCTGATGGCATCATCCATCTGCTCTCTGCGACCGAAAATCAACAGATCATCGACCCACAGAAAAATAAGACAACGTCCTACTTTGCAAATGAACAGTGCAGGGTCACTGGCTGATCTCACAAAACCCATACTCAATAAGAGTTCTGCAAGCGCTTTGTGCCACTCCCTGGCAGCTTACTTCAGACCATACAACGCCTTCTTCAGACGCCACACCATACCAGACCCATCATCCAGTACCGGAGGTTGTGCCACATACACTTCCTCCTCCAGAACACCATTCAGGAAAGCACATTTTATGTCTATATGCCTCGTCTCTAGATCCTCTACTGCACAGACCGATAACAGAGCCCTGAAGGTAGCATAACTGCCCACAGGTGCCCATGTCTCAAAGAAATCTACGCCCTCCACTTGCGTAAATCCCCTGGCTACATACCTGGCCTTGAAACGCTTAATTTCACCCTGTGCTCCTCGCTTGATCTTAAGCACCCACTTGCCTGTCACAGGCTTCACTCCTGATGGGCACTCGACCAGCTCAAACACATCATGTTCTCTTAAGGAGGTCAGCTCATCGAGCATTGCCGTGATCCACTGCTCACGGTGAGTGCCTCGCATGGCCTGCTGCACCGTTGGATCATCTACTACGGCCTCGACCTTCTTCCTCACGGTAGCTGCACGCCTGGACTCACAAAGGCTAGCAGTAGGGCCACCGTTTGGAGTCACCTTCTGTCCCGTCGGTTTTTTTTGCATCAGGAGGCACACTGTCAGCCGTCGCCAACACTCCTTCAGCCCAGTCACCGACGTCATTCTCATCATCATTGAATACTGTGGAGCTCGCAGCATCACTCACGTGCTCCCGTGCTTCCTCCGGGGAAATGCGCTCAACAGCAGCATCACTCACAATTGCTCCCACAGCATGGACAGCAGGTCTTAAGACTTTGCGAATCAAGTGAAAAGGCTTTGGAACCCATCGAACCCTCACCTCATGTGGCGGATCCAGACGTTCTCCGCTGCCCCTCGCGGCACTTGGTGCTGACTCTCCCCCTGAGCCATCACCGCCCGTCGCTATTCCTCTAGGCACATGCCGTAGCTCGCCTTGCCCCTGGCCCTCAGACCCAGATATATGCCTTGGCTCGTCATATCTGTCGCGGTCATCACGCCCTGACACCGTGGACCCGCGGTGACGTCGGCCGCCGCCGTGACCGTCAGCTCGCACAGGTGGGGGTGGCTAACTCAGCTCCTTGCCCATCAACCGCTGGACTAGCTCCGCTGAGCGTGAGCGGGATCTAGACTCAGACTCAGAGTCATCCTCACCTCCATCACTAGACTCATTATCACTCACTTCCTCATCAGTTGGAAGTGGATGGATATCACAGTCCCCTATGTGCAGCACAGCCCTATCCCTCGTAGGGATTGTCTCTGCAGGCCTAAACTCGTGGTGTAGAGGCCCAGACGGCTGGTTTGCTGCATCATAGTCCCAGTGTGCTACTGCTGCAGCATTGTCAGCCGCTGCATGATCGCAGCGCGTTGCAACCACTGCCTCACTGATCTCTGGTGTGTGCCAGCGCTCATGTCGCGCCAGCAGCTCTGCACCCAACACTCTAGGAGAAAACTCAGGCTCACCCTCAGGTAGCTCGTCTTGCGGTTTGAAACGCCTATGCAGCGTTCTTCCTGGTTCCCAGTGTTGATGGCCCAGACCCGGATGCTCCCCCTCAGCCCAGTCCACATTTCTGCCCCTCTCTGGCATCATGTGTTCACGACTGGCTGGTGGACGCACTGCCCGCACACTAGTGCTCTTCACCCACTTCTTCATGTTGGGCAAGAACTCAGCTTCCGGCAATACACTGGTGTACTGATCGGGTAGGATCTCGAACTCACCCTGCTCATAGTTCTCTAGCACAACTGGGTCCGCCGTAGCCTCCCCAGCCATGTGAAATCGCTGCGCGAAATCCTTCACTAGAGCAGGTGGAGCAGCCGTGTGCCTGTACATCCGCACTGCTCCCCCATTCCCACGCTTCACGTAAACCCTGTCCATGTGAGGACCTCCACCCGGTCCCATATAGGCACCAAGGATTCCTCGCGCTTCCAGGTTCCTGAAGTGCGACCTCCGTGGATACACATACATTGGACACCCGAAAGGCTTCACCTGTGCCACCACGAGACGAAAGTCATCTTCTTTGACCTTCCTAAACCATAACAAGTATGGCACAATCTCTCTGACATTCACATTTCTCATATGCTGTGCCACAAATGCCAATTCTCTCCTGGCAACCAGCTTCTCACACAGCTCATTCAGGCTCAGCGCATGCGCTGCAGCCTTCCTGACTCTCAGCTGCTTAGCCCGCTGCTGCTCATTCGTGGACCATGGCTCAGAGCTGGTGGCAACAAGCCTGTCCTCCAGCTTCTGCTTCGCCTCCTTCCGCCTCACACCCTCCAGT
The DNA here is from genome assembly GCA_900538255.1 of Ulva mutabilis. NCBI lineage: Eukaryota > Viridiplantae > Chlorophyta > Ulvophyceae > Ulvales > Ulvaceae > Ulva > Ulva mutabilis. Next base: position 439,392 of record UNSF01000064.1, on the reverse strand, counting down.
GTTGTGCTCGGCGTCAGGTTGTGTGCATGGTTCACGCACATGTATGCCTCCGGCCACAGGAATGCAGGCACTGCTGCCTGCAGCAGACTCGCCCGCACTGACGTGTTCAGCACACCGATCTTTCGTTCTACCAACCCATTTGACTCATGTTGGGCGGTGTCAGTGAACGTGTGCACTATCCCTCGCCACTCAAGGTACTGAGCCAGCTGACTCGAGCTGAACTCACCTCCTTGGTCCGTGTGCAGCCTCCGCACCCCTACCTCCTTGTCATAGACAATCTGAGTGCGGATGCGTTCTATCAGAAGGCATATCATTTCCGCAGCACCGCTTTTCGACTTCAGCGGGATCACATGTGAGTACCTGCTGTACTCATCCACTACTACCAGGATGTAGTTCATTCCTCCTATGCCTACTGGCTTAATCTGTCCAGCCAGATCCGCATGCAGCACTTCTCCAGCATACGTGGCATTCCCTGTCACTTTGCCCCCATGCTGAGCTCTGTCACCACTTCTCTGTTCCGCCACGTGGCAACCATGACACTCCAGTGCTACTCCCGTAGGTTTAGGCTTTTTGAGGTCATACAGGTCTGGATTATCTGTCATCAGTTTGAGAATCCGGTTGCCAGCATGGTGAAACGAGATGTGCACCAGGAATGCTGGGTCGAGTTGGAAAGAAGATCTCTGACCAATGGGTACACCATCTACTGCAGCGACTCTCGCCTGCTCACCAACCCATTTCCTATTTCTGTGGAAAAGATTGTTAGCACTGGTCCAGTCTATCCCTGAATCTACAGGGCGCAGCTCCCACATTGGTCTGCCTTGTCGTGATCCAGCCATGCACAGGACTACGGTGACCATGCATGGAGTGGATGCACGGTGCTGATCCGGAGTGGCTATGGGACGCCATGCACCGATGGCTTACCATATGCACGAGCAATGCATGCTAGATTGCGTGCAGCAGACAATGATTCTGATCGTATCCGTATGAGACGTTTGGTTGAACGCTTATATAGGCTCTACTGATCAAAGTGTAATCACTCTACTCTGCCAAAGACTCACGTGCTATAATCCAAGACTGAGAGCGCACTGTCACAGCGGAGGCCTGTACACCAGCCAGGTATGTGACAGCGCGACCCCCTGCGCACGGCTACGCCATGCTTAGATCCCACAGTGCCTTCGGGCTACGGTCTACTGAATTACGACATGGTATCGGTGATGATTGTGGGTATTCTAGCAATGGTTGTATGCTTACGATAGAGTCCAGGGGTCTACGGCTACGGCTGAGCGTCCCGATGAGCGATTCACACCGCTCTAGCGTTTAGCTGTAGAGTCCGTAGAGAGACTAGAGTACACAGATGCATAACGCTACGGCTGGACTGCATTCTGTCAGGGTACTGGTCTCGCAGAAAGGCCTACGGGTCTACGTGTCCTTGCGACGCACGATGGTCGTGTTGCAGGATGCCACCACGCCGAGAAGTTCCAGTGGCATCTCGCCAGGGATCTATCGGCTCTGACGGCGAGGATGGAGAAGAAGTTCGTCCTCGCCATCACACACGTTCCACAGCGCGCCGCGAGCAGGCCGCGGAGGACCAGTTCGTGACCTACGGGGAAGAACAGCGCGTTGGGACCTACGGGTATCCCAATTGCAGGTCCCTCTGCAGGCGGCATTGCCGGGAAATGCTGATCCTACGGGGGAGCAGGAGCTCAGGCTGCGGCGCAAGGAACACAGCCAGCACATTCTCGCAGCGCCAGCTGCGTGGATGACCAACAGATACCGCCTCCGATACCGCAGCCTTCGAGGCTGCGATGTCATCAGGAGTACCAGCTACGGCTGGATCTATGACGTAAGCACGCTGGCGCAAGCGCTGTCGCTTGCCATGCCCAGGCCAGTACCGGGGAAATCTCTAGTAGAGAAGAAAGATTCCCGTGTGCACTATAAGACTGATCACTTCCGAATATTTTAAGAAGGAGGTTAGAGAGCTGCTGGCAAAAGATGGTGGGTGAGATGTAGCCTGCTAGTCAATGATCCCGCTTTGCTCAGCAGCAGCCATGGCTCATGAGCAAGTCCATGCACTGGTTGTTCACCGACACTGCCAAAAGGAGGATAGAAGACTTCGTGCCAGACTGTAGTTTCGTCCCATGAGGTCTGGTCGTTGCTGCATGCTAAGTAATATGCCATCAGTCGGAAGTAAAATACAGAAAGCCTGTAATCCACCAGCTCAGCAGTAACCCAGCAGGCTGGCAAGGCCGGCTGGAGAAGCATGTGAAATGAGGTTGGTGGCCATAGTGAACCAGATGTAGAGGAACTGGGGGGTGAGACTTGTGTCTGAATGCAGTTTGTGACAGATCACGGTTGCTGGCAGTAGACAGAGAGTACAGCCTGTTGCAGCCCATGCTGCAGCCATGCAGTGCAGCAGATAGTGTCTACGCTGTTGACACATGCCCAGACAACAGCAAGCAGGGTCCATCACGATTCCCACGGGACGATCGTGGTGGACAACAGCGCCATGGGGACGTGGGTACCGAGGTGGACGCTACGGTGGCGCCAAGGTTCACCCCCACAGGTAGCAGCAGTGGAGCAGGGCGCAGCGGGGAGCAGAAAAGAGAAAATGCTTCAACTGTGATAAGCCTGGACATGTGCAAAAGGATTGTCCATTGCTCTCCGCAGAGGTCAAACAATCCTGCAGAAGCAAGCAGCTGCAGGGAGGCCGTGGCAGAGGTCGCGGTGGCCCTCAGTAGCTGTAGTTGACCTAGATAAGCTGCGGCTGACTGTGCTGATGGGCCGTCTCCCAACATGCCGTACACTTTCCCTAAAGATAGTGGCTCAGACATAAACATATGCTTTGACTATGATATGTTTTGCGAGATCAAGCCACCAGATATGCGCAGTGTCAGCCTCTTGACCAGGGCAGGCTAGACATGTATGGTGTGGGCACGATCAGAGCTAATCTGGAGAGTATGTGAGTGCACAGGGCACTATCACACCAGTAGACATAGAGTTGACAAACGTCTACTGGGTGCCGGCCAGTCCTATCAACATCGTGCCGCAGACAATGATTCTGATCGTATCCGTATGAGACGTTTGGTTGAACGCTTATATAGGCTCTACTGATCAAAGTGTAATCACTCTACTCTGCCAAAGACTCACGTGCTATAATCCAAGACTGAGAGCGCACTGTCACAGCGGAGGCCTGTACACCAGCCAGGTAATGTGACAGCGCGACCCCCTGCGCAGCTAGCTACACCCATGCTTAGATCCCACAGTGCCTTCGGGCTGCGGTCTACTGAATTATCGGTGATGTTTTGTGGTTATTCTAGCAATGGTTGTATGCTTGCGATAGAGTCCAGGGGTCTTACGGCTACGCTGAGCGTCCCGAATGAGCGATTCACACCGCTTCTAGCGTTTAGCTGTAGAGTCCGTAGAGAGACTAGAGTACACAGATGCATAACGCTTACGGCTGGACTGCATTCTGTCAGGGTACTGGTCTCGCAGAAAGGCCTACGGGTCTACGTGTCCTGCGACGCACGATGGTCGTGTTGCAGGATGCCACCACGCCGAGAAGTTCCAGTGGCATCTCGCCAGGGATCTATCGGCTCTGACGGCGAGGATGGAGAAGAAGTTCGTCCTCGCCATCACACACGTTCCACAGCGCGCCGCGAGCAGGCCGCGGAGGACCAGTTCGTGACCTACGGGGAAGAACAGCGCGTTGGGACCTACGGGGTATCCCAATGCAGGTCCTCTGCAGGCGGCATTGCCGGGAAATGCTGATCCTACGGGGGAAGCAGGAGCTCAGGCTGCGGCGCAAGGAACACAGCCAGCACATCTCGCAGCGCCAGCTGCGTGGATGACCCAACAGATACCGCCTCCGATACCGCAGCCTTCGCAGGCTGCGATGTCATCAGGAGTACCAGCTACGGCTGGATCTATTGACGTAAGCACGCTGGCGCAAGCGCTGTCGCTTGCCATGCCCAGGCCAGTACCGGGGAAATCTCTAGTAGAGAAGAACAGATTCCCGGTGTGGCACTATAAGACTGATCACTTCCGAATATTTAAGAAGGAGGTAGAGAGCTGGGCAAAGATGGTGGGTGAGAGTAGCCTGCTAGTCAATGATCCGCTTGCTCAGAGCAGCCAGGCTCATGAGCAAGTCATGCACTGGTTGTTCACCACACTGCCAAAGGAGGATAGAGACTTCGTGGCAGACTGTAGTTTCGTCCATGAGGTCTGGTCGTTGCTGCATGCTAAGTATATGCCATCAGTGGAAGTAGAAATACAGAAGCTGTATCACCAGCTCAGCAGTACCCAGCAGGCTGGCAAGCCGCTGGAGAAGCATGTGAATGAGGTGGTGGGCATAGTGAACCAGATTAGAGGACTGGGTGAGACTGTGTCTGATCAGTTGTACAGATCACGGTTGCTGGCAGTAGACAGAGAGTACAGCCTGTTGCAGCCCATGCTGCAGGCCATGCCAGTGCAGCAGATAGTGTCTACGCTGTTGACACATGCCCAGACAAACAGCAAGCAGGGTCCATCACGATTCCCACGGGACGATCGTGGTGGACAACAGCGCCATGGGGGACGTGGGTACCGAGGTGGACGCTACGGTGGTCGCCAAGGTTCACCCCCACAGGTAGCAGCAGTGGGAGCAGGGGCAGCAGGGGGAGCAGAAAAGAGAAAATGCTTCAACTGTGATAAGCCTGGACATGTGCAAAAGGATTGTCCATTGCTCTCCGCAGAGGTCAAACAATTCCTGCAGAAGCAAGCAGCTGCAGGGCGAGGCCGTGGCAGAGGTCGCGGTGGCCCTCAGGTAGCTGTAGTTGACCTAGATAAGCTGCGAGCTGACTGTGCTGATGGGCCGTCTCCCAACATGCCGTACACTTTCCTAATAGATAGTGGCTCAGACATAAACATATGCTTTGACTATGATATGTTTTGCGAGATCAAGCCACCAGATATGCCGCAGTGTCAGCCTCTTGACCAGGGCAGGCTAGACATGTATGGTGTGGGCACGATCAGAGCTAATCTGGGAGAGTATGTGAGTGCACAGGGCACTATCACACCAGTAGACATAGAGTTGACAAACGTCTACTGGGTGCCGGCCAGTCCTATCAACATCCTTTCAACAAAGGAGTTGAAAAAGTCTGAGATATGCTTGCATACGGGCAAGCATGCAAACCGGGTAGTGATGCCTGGGTTTCATGACCAGAGCTATGGGTTCAACAGGAACTGTGAGCAGGGTGAGGATGAGGATGGAAAACCTACTCTGACATGGTTCTGTGGGAAAGGCAGGCCGATATGGCAAATGCGGCCGGTAGATAGAGGAGCAACCTGGACGAGTGCGAATAACTTGTTCCATAGGAATGGGAAATGGGTACGTGAGCAGCAGCAAGTTGCTGCAGTGACCGGTGTACCGAATGAACAAGGATATTCCTTCCAGGTTGACCCATCATTCCTAGTGCATATCGCTTTTCACCATGCTGGCAATCGGGTACTCCAGTTGATGAGAGACAACCCACAACTGTATGACCTGAAGATGCTGAAACCTACGGGGGTAGCGCTTCAGTGTCATGGTTGCCACGTGGCTGAACAGAGAAGTGGCGATAGAGCACAGCACGGGGGCAAGGTGACGGAGAATGCCACCTATGCTGGAGAAGTGTTGCATGCTGATCTAGCAGGGCAGATCAAGCCAGTAGGAATCGGGGGTATGAACTACATCCTGGTAGTGGTGGATGAGTACTCCCGGTATTCCCATGTGATTCCGCTAAAATCCAAGAGTGGGGCTGCGGAAATGATATGCCTGCTGATTGAGCGAATCCGCACTCAGATCGTGTATGATAGAGAGGTTGGGGTGCGGAGGCTGCACACTGACCAGGGTGGTGAGTTCAGCTCTAACCAGCTGGCTCAGTACCTCGCGTGGCGTGGCATTGAGCACACGTACACTGCCACGGGCCAGCATGAGTCCAATGGAATGGTGGAGAGAAAGATCGGTGTGCTAAACAGGAGTGTGAGGGCAAGCCTGCCTGCAAGCAGCTGTGCCTGCATTTCTGTGGCCAGAGGCGTATATGTGTGTGAACCATGCGCATAACCTGACGCCTAGCACAGCTCTAGAGGGTGTTAGGCGGAAGGAGGCCAAGCAGAAACTGGAGGAGAGACATGTGCAGACCAGTCGTGACCCGTGGTCAACGAATGAGGCTGTGAGAGCTGCACAGTTGCAGACGAGGAGAGCTCAGGCTCAGCAGATGAGTCTGCAGGCTCTGGCTGATGAGGGTATGGCCAGGGGCGATGGGAAGTTTGTCGCCCAGTGTGTGAAGAATGTTGATGTCAGACAGATTGTGCCATATCTGTTATGGTTCAGTAATGTGAGTGAGGACACGTTCCATCTGGTGGTGGCCCAGGTGAAGCCTTTCGGGTGTCCGATGTATGTATATGCTCGGAGAGAGGACTTCAGACACCTGGATGAGAGAGGAGTGCTCGGTTTCTACATGGGACCGGGTGCTGGTCCTCACATGGATAGAGCTTACGTGAAGCGAGGGAATGGGGGGGCAGTGCGTATGTATAGGCATACGGCTTCTCCACCAGCTCTGCTGAGAGAGTTCGCGAAACGTTTCCACATGTCGGAGCAAGCTACGGTGGATCCGGTCATGTTGGAGAACTACGAGCTGGGAGAATTCGAGATCATGCCCGATGAGCATACTCGTGTAGTACCTGACGTTGGTTTCTTGCCCAACATGCAGAAATGGTTGAGATCAACTAGTGTTAGGGCAGTGCGACCACCAGCCAGTCGTGATCACATGATGCCAGAGAGGGGCAGAAATGTGGATTGGGCTGAGGGGGAGCATCCAGCGCTGGGGCACACACACTGGGAACCAGGCAGGCAGTTGCATCGGCGCTATGTGCCGGATGATGAGTTGCCTGAGGGTGAGCCGCCGTTTTCACCGCATGTTTTAGGCTCTGAGCTGATAGCCAGGCATGAGCGGTGGCACACGCCTGAGATCAGTGAGGCAGTGGTGACAGCGCGTTGCGCTTACACGGCCGAGGACTGTGTGAACAGGGTACCACACTGGGAGTATGATGCGGTTCAGCAACCATCCGGTCCGCACAATGCTGAGATGCGACCGAGAGATGTGATCCCTACGCGGGATAGAGCAGTGCTGGATTTGAGTGGCTGCCGCATTGAGCCACAGGGTAGTGAGAATGATGTGTCTGAGGGGGAGGAACAGCCAGAGGCTGCCAGTGACTCGGCTGAGTCATCCTCAGGGGCATCTGAGCCCTCAGAATCTCGGTCTCGATCGCGCTCGCGTTCACCGCAGCGAGTCCAACGGTCGATGGGCAAGGCGCCGAGTGAGCCACCCCCACCTGCGAAATCTGATAGCCACGGGAAGTACAACCGAAGGCAAGGGTCAGCGGTGTCAGGACGTGCAGTACGCTGGGAGCATGATGAGCCACGGCATATGCCACAGCGTGTTGATAGTCAGGGGCAAGGCAAGCTACGGCATGTGCCTAGTGGAGGAGAGGCAGGCGGAGCTGGCTCAGGGGGAGAGTTAGCACCAAGTGCCGCAGGAGGCAGCGGAGAACATCTGGATCCACCACAAGAGGTGAGGGTTCGATGGGTTCCAAAACCTTTCAAATTGATTCGCAAAACCTTAAGACCTGCTGTCCATGCTGTGGGAGTGAATGAAAGTGAGAATGCTGCTGTTGAGCGCATTTCCCCGGATGATGCACGTGAGCATGATGATGCTGGGAGCTCCACAGTAGTCTATATGGAGAGTGACGTCGGTGATCTGGCGGATGGAGTGTTTGCTACGGCTGACAGTGTGACTCCTGATGCAGAGAACACGACGGGGCAGGAGGTGATTCCGAGCAGTGGCAAGACTGCTAGCCGCAGTGAGTCCCGGTGTGCAGCTGCTGCGAGGAAGAAGGTCAAAGCTGTGCTGGACGATCCAACGGTGAAGCAAGCCATGAGAGGCTGCCATCGTGAGCAGTGGATCATAGCAATGCTTGATGAGTTGACCTCCTTAAGGGAACATGATGTGTTCGAGTTAGTCAGGTGCCCAGCAGGAGTGAAGCCTGTGACAGGCAAGTGGGTGCTTAAGATTAAGCGAGGAGCACAGGGTGAGATTGAGCGATTCAAAGCTAGATATGTAGCCAGGGGATTTACGCAAGTAGAGGGCGTAGATTTCTTTGAGACATGGGCACCTGTGGGCAGTTATGCTACCTTCAGGGCTCTGTTGTCTGTCTGTGCTGTAGAGGATCTGGAGACGAGACACATAGACATTAAATGTGCTTTCCTGAATGGTGTTCTGGAAGAGGAAGTGTATGTGGCACAACCTCCTGTACTGGATGATGGTTCTGGTATGGTGTGGCGCCTGAGAAAGGCGTTGTATGGTCTGAAGCAAGCTGCCAGAGAGTGGCATAAGGCGCTTGCAGAGCTCTTGTTGAGAATGGGCTTTGTGAGATCAGCCAGTGACCCCGCACTGTTTATTTGCAAAATAGGACGATGTCTTATTTTCTTATGGGTCGATGATCTGTTGATCTTCGGTCGTAAGGAGCAGATGGATGATGCCATCAGCAGGATCCTTGAGGCATTTGAGGGTCGTGACCTGGGGGAGCTGGGATATGTGCTGGGTATGGAGGTCATACGTGATCGGTCTGCTCGCACTATCACCATAACGCACAGAAAGAACATCAGGGACATGCTGGAAAGGTTCAGTATGAGTGAGTGCAGAAAGGCACCAACGCCGTTGGTACCAAAGCAGAAAGTGTTTAGTCTGAAGGATGATCCTAGCCAGGAGAAGGCTACTGTCGCAGAGCATAAGAGGTTTGTGCAAGCCGTAGGAAGCATCCAGTATGTGGCTGCTGTGTCGCGTCCTGATATTTCCTTTCCGGCTAATGTCTTGGCCAGGCATATGGCTGGGAGTGCGAAGTGTCATTGGACTGCTGTCCAGCATGTACTGAGATACCTGCGAGGGACCATAGATCTTGGCTTGACCTTTAGTGGCTCCAATGAGGGAAGTGAGGTGTTGGAAGCATTTACGGATGCTGACTTCGCCAATGGTGCTTGCTTGAAGAGCGTGTCAGGAGTGATAGTCCGGATGCATGGGAACTGCGTGTTCTGGCGTTCGAAGAGGCAGACTATTGTGGCTGGTGATACAACTGAGGCAGAGCTCATTGCTATGAGTTCAGCAGCCAATGAGGTGATGTGGGCTAAGCAGTTGTGCACTGATCTTGGTTTGTCGGCTGTGAAGCCAACTCTGTGGGGTGACAACAAGAGTGCCAACTTGCTAGCAGTGAACCCCATCTCTAGTGACCGTTCCAAGCACATCAGGGTCAGGGACCTGAGGGTCCGCGAGTTCGTAGAACTCGATGAATTGGCTGGTGGATTAGAACTCGATGAATTGACTATCAGCTGGGTTAGCACGGTAGACATGCTAGCTGATATGTTTACGAAAGTGTTGGCGGGACCAGCACTAGCAAAATTTAGAGATAGACTACAGCTTGCGGTAGTACAAGCCTAGTCTAGGGGGAGTGTCGTGATCCAGCCATGCACAGGACTACGGTGACCATGCATGGAGTGGATGCACGGTGCTGATCCGGAGTGGCTATGGGACGCCATGCACCGATGGCTTACCATATGCACGAGCAATGCATGCTAGATTGCGTGCAGCAGACAATGATTCTGATCGTATCCGTATGAGACGTTTGGTTGAACGCTTATATAGGCTCTACTGATCAAAGTGTAATCACTCTACTCTGCCAAAGACTCACGTGCTATAATCCAAGACTGAGAGCGCACTGTCACAGCGGAGGCCTGTACACCAGCCAGGTATGTGACAGCGCGACCCCCTGCGCACGGCTACGCCATGCTTAGATCCCACAGTGCCTTCGGGCTACGGTCTACTGAATTACGACATGCCTGTCCCGCAATACCAGCTCAGTGTGGGGTTATCCTCACTATCAACTCCCTGCTCACAGTTGCCCACAAACGTCTGGGCTTGGTCATAGAAGCCAGGCATTTCTATTGTATTTGCCTTGCCTGTGTGCAAGTATATGTTCGACCGCTTCAGCACAGTCGTTGATAGGATGTTTATCGGGCTGGCTGGCACCCAGTAAACATGATCTAGCTCAATGTCCACAGGCACCAGCTCGCCCTGTACTGTCACGTACTTCCCCACATTCGCCCTGATAGTGCCCATGCCATAGATCTTAAGCCTGCCCTGGTCTAAGGGCTGGCACTCTGTGATATCCGGTGGCTTGATCTCACTGAACATGCTATAATCAAAGCAAATGTTCAGATCAGACCTGCTATCCACCAGAAACGTGTATGGCATGTTGGGCGATGGCCCATCAGCACACTCAGCTCGCAGTTCCGCTAGGTCTACTACAGCCACCTGAGGGCCCCCACGGCCTCTGCCACGGCCTCGCCCTGCAGCTGCTTGCTTCTATAAGAACTGCTTGACCTCTGCGGAGAGCAAAGGGCAATCTTTCTGCAGATGGCCAGGCTTATCACAGTTGAAGCACTTGCGCTTATCTGCTCCCCCTGCTCCCACTGCGGCAACCTGTGGGGGTGTACTATGGCGACCACCGTGGCGTCCACCACGGTACCCTCGTCCCCCAAATCTCTGCTGACCACCGCGATCATCCCGTGGGAATCGCGATGGGCAGACTTGCTGCTATTCTGAGCATGCGTCAGCAGCGTAGACACTATCTGCTGCACTGGCAGTTGCTGCAGCATCGGCTGCAGCAGTGCATACTCTCTGTCCACTGCCAGTAGCCTAGAGCGGTATAGCTGATCAGGCACAGCTTTTCCCAGACCCCTCATCTGGTTCACTATACCAACTACCTCGTTGACATGTTTCTCTAGTGGCTTTCCCGCCTGTCTGGCACCACTGAGCTGCTGGTATAGCTTTTGTATTTCTACCTCGACAGAAGGCATGTACTTGGCATGTAGCAGTGCCCACATCTCATGGACAAAACTGCAGTCTGACACAAAATCCCTATCCTCCTTTGGTAATGTTATGAATATCCAATGCTTCACCGACTCATGAGCCTGGCTATTCTGTGCCAGTGGATCATTCACTAGCAGGCTACTTTCTCCCACCATGTTTGCCCAACTCTCTACCTCTTTCTTGAACACCCGAAAGTGATCATATTTGTGGTTCCATACCGGGAACTTATGCTTTTCTACTAGAGACTTTCCCGGCATAGACTTAGGCATTACGAGCGATAGCGCACTCGCGAGAGTTGCAACATCGATCGACCCGGCTGTTGCTGCCGCCCCGGATGACATCGCAGCCTGCGAAAAAGCTGCCATAGCCGGTATCTAACACATAGATACCGACTGTGCAGGTGTGCCCTCGAGATCTCAAGCGTCATGTGCCACGAACCTCGCACACGTTCCAATTCCACTTTGCCGTGCGAACCCTACGCACGACCAAGGCCCACATGAACTCACGCCCATCACACACATTTCCACGCCCACGCACGCGCTCTAACCCGCTGCGCACACCGGGACGCATCAAGCGCGTCATGACACGTGATGCCCGATTGGTTTTTTTTAATTTGTTTATTTATTGTAGCTACATGTACTGTTACATCGAGGGGCTCCGATCCAGTGCACCAAGCGAACATACAACTAGAGTCTAGACTCACATGCTACCCAGCAGATGCGAGCCGGCCAGGCGATCACCTGGCACGAACTGCGCACCCGTGAGCCGTGCTACCCTGGACATGGTCTTTCTGATCACAAACCCTTTCACTGTCGCCGCACTGAACTCCCGCAAGGAGTTCTCATTCCAGCGAGCCTTTGCTCTCTTGTTGAACGGCCCAACCAACAACGCTGCCAACGTGTTGAGGTACTGCATGGCATGCGACCCTAGTCTGCCATATGTCTCGTGCACAACCGGCACCACCTTGTACGATCCCTGCACACTCTCTTTGTACTTGTTGAGTTTGAACTGTTCGCGTACGGCGGCCGCGTGCCCCTTTGCCCCCGATGCTTTCCCCACCACAGCCACCCCAGATGGGTGGATGAAGCTGACATCTAGCACATACACATCCACGTCCGGAACATTTGCTAGGATGTCCCCCCTACTGTCGTCCCTGTAGCGTCTGTCTAGGCTGCGCATCACAGGCTCAATTGATGTGGACACCCCTGCCGCTCTTACTCGACGGCGCCAAGCCATAATGGCAATGTTTTGGCGCAACGTCCAGCAGTGTACATTGTGTCGACACGTCATGGCATGATCTACGTCGCCGGGCTTCCCCGAGCATTGCAATCACATACCACTTCCCCATCTAATGGCGGCAGGGGGGAAAGTCCGCCCCTGAACCGCACCCCATGCACAAAATCCCCATCATTCAGAGTCAGCATGCGGTTGGTTGGGAGGGAATCCAGGAACAGTGAGGCAACACGACAGGCGCAGCTGCGCAAGGTCCTTTGCATCACCAGGGGTGCTGCCCAGCTGTTGCAGCAGCGCGTCATGCCGTGTCTGCGCTATTGCCCCGGTCACTTTTCTGCGCATACCGGGAAGGCCAGTGGCGATGAAGACGTTGTCGAGCTCCTCTGGGCCCCAGTCCGCCTCCGGCGGCATCGCTGCACGCAGCGCTGTCCATTTTTCTTGTAGGCCTTTGGCAACGTCGCCGTCGGCGAATGGGCTGAAGTCGGGGGGGCCATCGCGCATGGCGTCATGCGCCAGCGCGGCGCTGGACAGATAGGCTGCATCTGCCTTGTGCTCCGTGACGTCCATGAGGCCGAATCCGCCGTGGCGTAGCGGTAGGCGGAGTTGCTCCTCGGCGACGGCGGGCATCTGCGGGTGGTTCATGATCTCCCACGCCGCCGCCATTACCCTGTCTTGCAGCTGCTGCACCGCGTCTTTGACCGAGTCCCACGCGACGACACGGACGAGGTGGGTGAGGGCAAGTTGCACAGAGCCGCGGAGCAGCAGGAACTTGTCCTGGGCAGGCAGGGGGAGAGAGAGGAGGCGATCAATCTTCGCACATGCGGTTGTCGCGCGGCGGTTGCAGTAGTCCTTGACGTAGGGGGTGTGGCCGATGGGCGTGCCTGCGCAGGTGACACCATGTGGGCGCAGCGGCACGCCTGTGGCGTCGGCCACGGCCTGGGCCGCGTTGCGATCGATGATGGATGTGGCTGCACTCTTCTCGCGGCTGATGCGGACGCCGATTGGGTGGGCGTGTTCCTCCAGGGTGGTGAAGGCCTTGATGATGGGTGCGCCGGTGCCGCGGATGCTGCAGTCATCGGCATAGGCAAGGAGGGCTGCGTCGGCGGGATCTGCGGTGGCTTGGGCGGCTTCGAGAGCCGGCTGCAGAGTCAGTGAGAAGAGGAGGCTGGCAAGGGGGTCGCCCTGTTTCACACCTCTGGTCGATGTGATCGGGGCTGTGCCTGGTGGGGCGCCTATGACGTGGTGCTGGGTTGGTGCTATGTTGGCCCATATGGCGTATGGGAGGAGCTGTGGGGCGCGCTGGTGGACTGCGTCGAGCATGGACTGGGTGTGGATGGAGTTGTATGCGTTCTTGAAGTCCACTGACAGGATGACAGTGTCGAGATTCCCAACGGCGGCAGACGAGAGCGCATGGCCCATGGTCTGAGCGCCGCCGGAGATACCGACACCAACGTGCAGTGGGGCAAGGCTGGGGCCCACTTCGCTGCATGCTCTGAGTGCACAGAGGCTGGCAATGCGGACCCAGACTTCTTGGAGGGCGATGGGGCGGATGCCGCCGTCTGGCTTGCGGATGGGGACGAGTCTGGTGCTGAGGAGGGCTGTCACCTGCGGGAACTGGCCGCTGATGACCTGGTGATGAGGTGGAGGATGGCGTCTCTGGCCTCGGTGCTGGCGGATGCGGCGGATCTGACGTGTTCGTACGTCCAGCCGCTCAGGCCGGGTGCAGAGGAGTTGGGAAGGTTGCCGAGGACACGTTGTAGGTCGTCCACAGTGATGTGTGGTGCGGCTTTGTCGATGGGAGGTGGCTGGGCTGGTTCTCCGGGGGGGTGGAGGTCTTGGAGATTGGCGAGGTCTTCTGGTGTGGGCTGCTGGACGATGGAGCCGGGGGCGAGGCATCCGGCTGCTCGGGAGAGGCTGTGCATGGTCAGCTTAGTGTGGATGCGGGCTGCTGTGCGCTGGTTGGACGTCTGCTTGGCTGGGTTGGTGCGGGGTTTCTTGCGGCGTTCTTCGTATTGGATGGGATCCCTGCCTTTGCTGTGGGCGAGGATCCGTGCTGCTATGCGGCGTTCGAGTCCGTTGTGGCTGTCGTCGGTCAGGATCTGGGCTGGGTACCACAACATGGCTGTGGTTGCAGCTGTTGCTGCGGCGTGGTCTGGGACATCGGTCATGGCTGTGACGAGCTTGGCCAGGCCTTCCCCGAAGGCGTGTGCGGAGCCTTTTGGGATGGTCTGTCTTGGTCTGGATCGGTCATCGTTGTCAATGTTGGGGGTGTTTGGTGGGTGGGTTCGCTGGTCTGCTGGGGGGGATGGGGGTTGCTGGGGTGGAGGCGCATGGGATGTGCTTGCGTGGGGCTGTTGGGCTTGCTGGTGGGGTGGTGTTTGGATGGGCTTGGCTCTGGCATTCACTGCCTGCCGGTGTCTGCTTGATTCTTCGGTGGAGGTCTTGTGGGTGCACGCTGCGCTGCCTGCGCCTGCTATTTTTGTGAGCGGATGGGGTAGCTGAGGACTTTCTGGCACTGCGGGCATTGTACAGAGTCGATTGCTGCTAGTTGGTCGGGCTGCAATTGGGCTGTCGGGTGATCTTGGTTGATATGCTGGCGGAGCGAATTGGAGTCCTGGCGAGCACATTTGCAGGTTCGATGCGGACATCGTAGTCCGGTGGCTGGTGTTGGTCGGGTCATCTGGTGTTGGGGGTGGATGCTGTGAGGTGGATGTGGCGAGTTGCTGGCGTGGTTGTGGTTGCTGGGAGGGATGCCGTTGGGCTGGGGTTGTCAAATCTGTCTGCGGGGACAGTCAATACAAGCTCCTGACCACTCTGTTTTCTTTTGTGGGTCTTTGTGCATGTTTTCTTTTGGCACTTTCCTAAGGTCCTACTTGCCGTGCTGCGGGGTACAGCTTGGCGTGACTACGTGCGTCGGAACGCGCACTAAACAGCAGCCAGCTGTTGATACCATACTAATTATCATCTACGTGGGCCTGATTGGCGCGCGGACGGCCCGCCTGGTTGGTCACGTTGGTCGCGAAATCATCTATTCCAGCGAAGTTGCGTGGCCGCTTCCTCTTCTGGGCTCAGGGGGCGGAAACGGGGACACGGACATCTACAGTCTACACTCAGATGCGTTGTTGTCTTTTTGCATCTGCACGCGCGGGTTCTTTTGGCGCGTTCCTACACAACTCTGCGACGCAACAACGAACATGGTTGTATCGCGCACACTCGCTATTTTGACCAGAGAAACTGCACAGACACGCTACAACATTACATAATCACAGGATTCTTTTTGCACGGGGCTTTGTGCGGTCCTACTGAGCCGGGTCGGGTTGACGCTGGTCGGCCACGACACGGAAACATGGACAAGGAAACATGGACGTATAGGGGACATCTATGTATATATATGTATATGGACGTGGAATTACTTGCCGTAGCCGATCAGGCCATTGAAATCTCCGGCGAACCGGGACCCAAGAACAGAAGGGGTAAATCAACCGGAAACCCCCATCAGACGCGCATGCAAGTCTTGCAAGTCAGGGGGCGTATTCCCGTGCTATGCTATGCGAGTTGGTCACATGCGACCGCCAGGTGCGCACGCACGATCGAACCGACGACCTCCCTATGAAACACTGCGGCGCGGAAGTGGTCAGCTTTTCCAGTCGCTCCGACCACTGGACGCCCACTGGTGCTACACGTACATGTCGATACTGCTAGTAAATATGCGCTTTTTCGAGGACAAGCCATACTGGCTTCATGTCGCATGCTGATAACAAGCGAGCGCGAATGCAGATGCGTGTGCTATCGGCATTAGTAGTGCCCAAATCTAACTGGAATGGACAAGAACTGGAGAATCGCTCAGTGTAGCAATGCATGGATGATGCTTCCAGTGTGTTCTCCGAATTCGAATTCCGACCTGCAGCTGGCGCGCCAGATCATCGAAACTGTTCACCCAATCGTATCAATTCAACTATGTATATGCAGAAAATTTGCTTCGACCCTGCCGCTGCTATGTTGTGATATCCTTGCTCACGAGGATTCACATCAGGTGACCTGTCTCAGACTCCAGGTATCTTGCGGCACGCAAATCAATCCCCGCTCTCGTGCCAGCATCCACGACAGACATTGTGAAATACAATCACTCTTTCCAGCGTGCTACAGGCGACATTAGTCTTAAATCTCGGTGTGGCCCGTTCTGTGCGCAAGAAACAGTTGCCGATACCTACTTGCTCGCGATCGATGCAGGCATCCGCAACATGAATAACCATTCAAAGTGTTATTGTATGACTGGCTGGCGTGAGAACGCATGATCGTGCGAATCAGTGTTTGTGGCACGGCCATGTGCGTGATTACGTGTTGCTAGTCCTGTGTTTTTGAAATGACTTCAGTGTTGATCTTGCCCGAGCACACCAACACATGCGCACGTCCCAAAATTGAGATTGTTGTATGTAGGCAGGTCGACTGCGTGGCATTGGGTACATTCATTCTCGGTTCGGCAATGCGCCACGAGGACCATGATACGCCATCACTGGAAGCGGTGCAAACGGTGCCACGTTGCCTGTCCGTCTTTGAACAACAACAATCCTGGGCGTCCACCACCCGCCACGCCCTCACGAGTTCCCCACTCACGTCTTCTCGCCCTGGAACAAGTGATGGGATACCCACAGGGCAGCAGTTCCGGTTGGCCACTGCACCAGCCTCAGCACCAGAGACACATTTTGTTGACGCCCGTATACTAGGAGGTCACGGCAGCGCTGGAGGGGAAGTCAGAGAGCAGGTACCTGGAGGTGTTAGTGGTCCTCGATGTCAGTCGCACATGTCCAGGTACGCCATCCTGCACAAGACTCAGCTGTCTGCTGAATACCAGGCAGCTGCAGCCACACCAGCCAAATCACCCATCACCAGAGTGCACACATGACAAAGTTGAAGTAGCAGGGACATGCACTTACAAAATTCATGTGGGGCTGAAAGGTTATGGTAAGCAGTGCGTGGCGGTGCAGTTCATGAATCAGCTGTATGCACTCCGCAATCTGTCAGGGTGCCTTGGCTGTTTGTTGTGCTGTGTGTGTGTTCTTCCCTCAACGCAACTGGGACCTTGATCCAATTCTGTGAAAACCATTGGCCAGGATCGATGCTTTGGTGATGCAGGCTGAGACGAGCTTTGGAGGGATGCGATGATGATCAGTCCGTGATGCTGGCCCTTTGTGATGTTTCATGGGACATGCAACCAGATCTTGCAACGATTACCAAGCTCATCGCTCGTTACGCAAAGACGGGCAATTGCGCCCGCGCATTGGCTGTCTACAAGTCGCTGCATCTACTGAATCTGCAGCCTGATGTAACAGTGTCCAACTCGGCTTTGTGGGCATGTGAGCGTGCTGGACATGCAGGGTCTGCGTGGCTTGTCTACAGTGCAATGCTGCGGGGTGGCATTGCACCCGATAGCATCTCCTACAAGGCACTCCTCACCTGCCTGGCCAACACCGACCATTGGCAACAGTGCATGGAGGTACTGACTTGCCACCACTGGTGTTGAATTGTGCTGTAATGATGGAACTGATCTTGCAGTTGTCTGGTGCATGGAGCAGTATGCATTTGCTACAGGTCTGACAGTTTTCATGCTCCTGTGCAGTGTTACATGGCCGCTGTCAAAGAGAGTGTGGTTGTGGATGGTGCTTGCACAATGGCCATCCTGTTTGCACTCAAACGCGCTGGAAAGTGGCGTCTCGCCGAGGCTCTCCTCTTCTGTGTCCTCTCTGCAGTGCCTGCTTTTTCACAAATTGCAGCCGATATGTGTGGGGATACAGAGGCTGAAGATGAACACGGATTGTGCCAGTTACTGCACAGCCTGCGCATCTGCGGCAGTGCTTGGACTGGCCCTGCTTCCGAACGTAGTCATGCCCTCTCAGAAGGTATGTTCCACAGGTTGCTCGTGTGCATGTGTGTCTTTGGTCATAGCTGTCACAGCTGAGGTCTGGATATGTCTGGCTGATTTGCCAGATTTGAGCCCTTCTACATTACCTCTGCCCATTGTAGCCATGTCATGGGGCAACTGTGGTTGTTCTATTGCTTCGATCTTGATCCACCCGTGCGATCGGGATGTCTGGGCAATCCTGTAGCTAAAGAGCATGCTGGTGCGTGATATGTGGTCTTGTTTCAAGATACAACTTGAGTGGCAGGGTATGGGAGGTCCTGAAGCTTGGCTGAAGCACTTCGGCAAATTTGGGCCGTGCGCTGTGTGTGGACGTGGGTGTCAAGTCCAGCAATCCGCTGTGCTGACAATGTGGTGCCTCCAGTTCCTGCAGGAAATGCTGTTTCACCTCTGTCCAACCATGCTATGTTGGGAAGGGATGAAGCAGTATTCAAGCTTCCCTCTACTCTGGACCTGACGGTAATACTGCCCCTCTGACAGTGTGATGCAATTTTGATCTGTGAATGGTGGCATTGATATGTTGCCGCACTGCTGCCTCATGTGCAATTGGCATGGCATCAGAAAGACAAGCATGTACTTGTCTTCACGCATGTATACGTGATTGCAGAACAATTCTTTGGTGCGCGTGTCACTCTGCTGGTGATGTATGCAATATTTTGGACTTGTCCTTGTTTCAACATTAAGTGACAATGCTTTGCTACACTTTATGCACTCACTAGATTGCGATGCACAGAGTTTGGCAGCACAGTATTGTTGTGTCAGGTTTGAAGGTCAGTGTTTTATTTGGCATGCTTATGCAGGATACCAAAGTGCCTTCCTTGCCACCGGATGTTTCCGCGGACCCATTGGCGCGCGCATGCTGCAATGCCATACTGCAAACATATCTGCATGTCTCCGCATCGTCTTCAAAATCATTGTTGCTGCTAATTGCAATGACAGAGTAAGTCCCTAATGCAATGTAAGGTTGGGTGACCATCCAGCACACATGATAATGCTTGCAGAATGTGTGCCTGCTGACGGTAGTCCTGTATTGGTGTGATCATTCCAAGCCATGTACACTTTGTGCAGGTGTAAGCTACAACATGTCACAGCAGATGTAGTATCTTACAATCTTGTTATTGCGGCCAGCTGCAAAAATGGCGAAGTTTCAAAAGCGAAAGGCGTGTATGATGCATTGCTTCAGGCTCAGCTGCAACCAAATACTGCAACGTTTTTGCCCATGTTGGTTGCAGCCGAGGAAGCTGGAGATGATCAGGGCGTTTTTGACCTTTGGGAAGCGTTGAAGAGAGCTCATGTCCGCCCAGATGTGACTTGCTGCACATCATATATTGTTACGGCAGTGCGAAGTGGAGGAATCAGTACGTTGCCCACAGCGAGTGTGAAATTTGCTACTGATTGAGCAGAACACTGAACCTTGCTGTGTGCTAACCGCGTTGCATCACACCAATCTGACATGTGATGCGGTCCCAGGTGAGATCAGGGAGGCCGCAAGCTGGATGCATGCAATGATTGGTGCACATGGCGTGGCACCCCCCAGCATTGTGATGACAGATGCGCTGTTGGTTGCCCTGTCGAAATCTGGACTGCTGACAGAGGTCATCTGCCTCACCAATGCAGCAGCGCGCGCTGGCTTAGCGCTGAGCTCCAGCACTCTGGCCACGTGCTTCCGCCACACTGCTGGATGTTCGTCATGGCGATGCGCTTGGGACCTGTTCCAGACCGCACTCTTGGCTGGCTATGCAAATGTTGATCTGTTTCAGGCTTGTGCCAAAGTGCTACATGATGTGGCATCCACTGATGTGCTGCCCATGACAGATCGAGTTGAAGCTCAACGATTGAACCGACAAGTATGCCATCGAACCGTCTTCGTGCTGCCTCCATGCTGTTCTGCATGCCATGGTATCCTTTGCAGGCAACAGCACGTCTTGCCTGCATCGACAGATACCTGTTTTTTTTTAGGCAATGCCATGAATTCATGGAAGAAATGATATCAGAATTTCCCGTCAGTCACAATGTGTTGTGTGTCGTCCAACTGAATTGCAATGTGCAGGTGCATGTGCTTGCCAACCCTGGTGGATGCAAGCAGTAACCATTGGAGGGTGTTTAGCTTCAATTGACACTGGCACAAATGCAACGTGCGTATCTAGAGATGTTGACATGATGTCCACAGATTGTTTGACATGGAAATGCAGTCAGGTACGCACATCGTCTTAGCAGGGCCCAATGCTGCAATAGCGAAGATGTGAGTTTCAGGAGAGTTAAGTGTGACCCTGCATTTTTTTGTGGGCTAGTACGATGTCAGAGTGTTTGATCTGAGTCCCGTACACATTGTTGATACAATGTTGGAGGATCGAAAATGAAGTTTATCATTTCTATGTCATCTATCACCAAGTTTATGGTGTTAGATGCTGATGTAACATGCCGTCAAACATTATTGAGAGCGACACTCATCCTTACTCGACTGTGTACTTATTGTTGATATTGTTACATGTGCCAGTTTGCAACAATCTGTCATGGTTTTAAATGGGTTAATGCCAAACGAACGAATTGTTCTCACATGAACATGGTCTCCGTGCTACCTTTACACCATGTAACCTATAGGCGGATACGATGTGTAAACTTACAACGCAGTTGCCGCGCCAGTGCAAAAATGACATGTACACCTAGTTCCTGAACCCCCTGGACCCATGTCCACAACCTACCCAACACGTGTGAACACATGAACTATATATTACTATGGACCTGTGCATGATGTGCATCCCTCATCTCCTGAACTTCCGTCATGATGTAGGGCAGAATCGTATGACATGTAATACCAAGCAACAACCATCACATTCAATTGGAGAGTGTGGAACTGACAAAGGCATGTTGATGAAATTTTGTATGTAACGAGCAACTTTTTTATCTGTAAAACCTTCCCATGTCACCACAGTATCTTGGACAAGCACACGCTCGCTTGCACACTGGCAAAGAACTGTGTGTTACACGATGATAGATCTGGGACCCAGCAGCGCCGAGGCAACAGACTAGACAACACGCAAACAGACAGACATACCATCTCAAGCCAAGGTCACCCTCCGCACGAGCAAATGCCAGAACGAACTAGCGCCGGCACGGAAGCAAACACACACACACACACACACACACACACACACACACACACACACACACACACACACACACACACACACACACACACACACACACACACACACACACACACACACACACACACACACACACAACGCATGAACCAAGCGCAGCACCTCGCAGTCCCACACAGTCCACGCGCACACCAAACACAGTCAGCACGCTCCGGGCCCAATGGCGGGCACCGACTCAACGCTAGCAGTCTACACGGGCGCGCAGCCACGCGCTACAGCCATCTCCAAGGCCGCGAGGCACCGGTCCCAGGGGCTGCAGCCACAGCCAGCCCGGCAGTACGAGCGGTGTCTGGGAAGGGGGGCAAAGGAGAAATCGCGGAGGTGCGGGGGAGGAGGGAAGAGGGAGGGAGGAGGAGGGACGGGTGGGGGGGTGGAAGCCGGGAGGGAGCAATGGGCGGAGGGGGGGGGAGGCCATGACGCAAGCCTATGCGCGATGGCCCGTCAGCTCCGGTAGGCCGTCCGTGGTGACAGGAAGGCCCGGCAGCAGCGCGCGCCCGACCAGTCTAGCGCGGAAGGGCGCGGCCGCACAGGCTTTTCGCGCCAGCGCGCGGCACAATGCTGTGGACAGGTCGCGCATGGCATCTAGCAGGAAAGTGCGCTTAGACACTTCGCCGTGTCCCGCCGCTACCTCCGCGATCGTCTGGAGGAAGCGGTACGCGTCCCGTCCAACCCTGCCATACGTCTCATGCACGAGTGGGATGAACTGAGCAGCACCTGCGATGGCGCCATATTTGTCGCGCTTTTGCCGTTTGCCCTTCTCAGCGGTTGTGCCAGCAGCATGTGACGGACCGCGCACATGCGACCTAGCAAGCGGGTGCGTCACCTTCACATCCAGCAGCGCCATGCTTGTGGTGAGTAATGCCAGGAGGTCGCCGCGCTGCGGGGGCCACTGCGATGGGGGCGGCGGGGGTGCGGGCGGCGGCGCTGGCGCATGGTCAGGGGCGGGGGGCACGTCGCGTGCCGGGTTCTGGGCGGCGGCGGGGGGGGGGGGGGTGGTAGCGGCGGTGGGGGTGGGGGAGGCCAGGGCCGGGGCTTGGGTGCCATGAGGGGTGTGGGGCACGTCCGAAGCCTGGGGGGCCCGCGAGAGATGGGGTGGGGGTTGCACCGGCGCAGCATCGGCTGGGGAGTCCGGCGGTGGCGGCGGTGGCGGTGGCGGCGGCGGCGGCGGCGGGCCTCGCTGACACGGCGCGGCCGGTGCACTCGCAGACGGCGCAGCCGGCGGACGTGTGGAGTCCGGCGGCGGCGCGGCTGGTGGCGATTGCCGGCTGCCGCGGAGGGGGAGCACGCGTGTGCCTCTGGGGAGCTTGCCAACATGCGGCTCGAGCGATGAAGCGAGCGAGCATGAGCACCCACCTCCAAGCCATGGTGATGAGGTCATGCTTTAGGACTGAAGTCTCCCATAGCTGCCCGCATATGATACTGTACGTGCCGGACGCAGCCACGCGGCCGCAGGGGCAGGCCTCATCCTAGTCCAAGACGGGCAGCAGCGGCTCACCCAGTCGCAGCAGCACAGCCACCTGGAATTCATGGCCGGTCAGGCCTGTCACCGGGCCGGGGCAGGCCGTGAGGAACGCCGAGGCCAGCGAGCCAGAGCAGCTGAGAAGGCGAGCGAGATCAGCACATGCCGTCTATGCCGTTTGGGGATTCGTACCATGCTTCAGGGTCTGGAGTTGGTCGCGCGTGGCGGTCCAGCGCGCGACGGCCTCCGCCCGGCTGAGCGCGCTCTGGAGCTGCGTCATGCGCAGCTTCGAGCCAGCGTCAGACGCCCAGGCGTCGGCAGGGGTCGGGCTGTCTGAGATTCCCTGCACGGCCGGCCATGCCTTCCGCAAGCGTGCGAGGCGGGCCTGGTGCTGGACTGCGGCGTTGCCGCGGAACGGCTTACAGCCGTCGATGCCGTCTGCGAGCACCGCGTGCGCAACTGCTGCTGCCGACGTGAGTCACGCTGCGTCAGCGACGTCAGCTGTGTAGTGTCGCAGACCCATGCCGCCATGTCTATGAGGGAGCAAGGCCTGCTCACGCTGTAGGTCGGTGAGCTGCTGCGTTTCGATGATTCGGCACATGGCGCGTATGCTGGCTTTCTCGACG
The DNA here is from genome assembly GCA_900538255.1 of Ulva mutabilis. Classification (NCBI taxonomy): domain Eukaryota; kingdom Viridiplantae; phylum Chlorophyta; class Ulvophyceae; order Ulvales; family Ulvaceae; genus Ulva; species Ulva mutabilis. The sequence goes on along the minus strand of UNSF01000064.1, from coordinate 416,053 downwards.
CCCATGAGCGGCTGCTCGAGGTGGGCCCAGACGGTAGTGCCCAGCAGGTGTGCTTTGCAGTGCTGCAGGCACTGGAAGAGGACAGCCCACCGTGTCTGGGCCGCCAGCGGGAGGCCTGCCAGCTTCTACATCAGCTCGACGGTGCGTTTGCATCTGTGGCTCACATAGGCCTCCACATAGGCAGGGGTGCCCAGCGGCGCGCCGCATGCGACCATGCCGTCAGTGGCGACTGTGGCGCCTAGGCAGGCGGCTGCGCGCGAGGCCTTGGCGGGATCGGTGCAGTGGACGAGCGTCTTCTGCTTGATGCAATGGTGGCGGGATTGCACAACTCGGCCCATGGCGACCACTTGCTCGACCGCGCCCTGCACCGTCAGGTCATCGTGGCACGCGATGGCTAACGTGTCAGGGGCCGCTTCTTGCGCCGCTAACAGAGTGGGTCGGAACGCGATGACGAAGTAGAGGGGGCCGACTGGGTCGCATTGCTTCACGCCTGATGCACTCCACAGAACCGCGTTGGACCCGTCTTGCTGACGTGCTAGCAGCAGCGATGGCACTCCATACGCCATGCGTGCGAATGGGGCTAGGGCGGGGAGTTGCGCGTCAATCTCCGCGATGATGGTCTCGCCGTCAATCAGGTTGAACGCGTTCTCGATATCGAGCTGCACTGTGACCGTCTCGGCATCTGAGAATTCCAGGGCCAGCGTGTGGCTCGGGATCTCAGGGCCACCGCGGACACCGACCCCGATCTGGTGCGGGGCAAGCAGGCCCGGCGCTTCTGGGATGCACGCCAGCGCGCAGATGCCGGCGAGGCGCATGAACACTTTGCCAATAGCGATCGAGCGAACGCCGCCGTTCGGTTTGGCGATGGCGATCAGGCAGCTGGTGAGCAGCAGGTCGGAGTGGGGGATGATGCCCGACAGCAGGAGGTTGACGAAGCGTCGCATGGCCTCGCCCGTGCGCTCGTTATACAACCCGGCGCTGCGGATGTGCTCGTATGTCCACCCGCTGTGGCCGGCCGCTGAGCCTTGTGTCAGGTTCTGCAGGATGGCCTCAAACCGCGTCGCTGAGACTTCCGCTGAGCGGCTGCCGGCTGGGGTAGGCTGCGCTGCGCGCTCTGGAGGGGGCGCGGGGGGGGCTGCAGTGCTCGCAGGCGTGGCAGTGATTTCTGGTCGATGGGAACGATAGGGCTGCTGTCCAGGCAGCGCGCAGCTCGGCCAACATTGCTATTGCATGCATGTCGGTGCATGCGCCCTGCCATTGCGATTTCCGCCACAACTTCTGTGCGACTATGGCCGGGGTCGCCGTGTGCGGTTTCGAGCAGCGTCTGCTCCCTGGGTCGCTTCCGGATCTCACGCACGCGGGCATTGACTCGCCTGGCGCGCCCCCTGCTCGCGCCAGTGTTGCCGAGGGCATGGCTGGGCAGCAGGAGTAGGAGCCGGAGCTCTGTCTCTACACTGGGCCGGTAACCGCGCTCAACCGCATCTGCGGTGCGTTCCAGCGCTGTGGCCACAACGTCGGCCCAGCTGGATCTGCATTCGTCCGGCACAACCTGAGGGATCCGCACGTCCGGGTAGGGGGCCTCCAGTGATGGCGGCGCGTCTGTGGCTGGCATCGGATCCACCTGGGTGTCGCTGACGAGGCTGCTTCTGTCAGATCGCGCATGTGGGAGTCACCCTGTGGGCCGGCGCTAATGGTGGCGCGGGAGACACTCGAGAGGACGGCGCGCTGGCCCGGGGGGAGGCGCGGCGCATGGGAGGATCGGGGGGGAGTAGCATGGCGGTGAGGCGGCGCGCGGCAGATGGGGGCAGGCGCGTCGGTCAGGGACGTCCCATGGTTGGTCCCTGCGTGTGCAGCCACGACTGGCGCAGGTGTCGTGGTAGCTGTCCCGGTGTCACACGTATGGGCCACACAGCGAGGTGAATGCACGACTGCACGTGAGGTGGCAACGCCTGCGGACGGCCGGGCGGTGCGCGGCTCCTATGCCTAGATTGTGTAGAAATTGTTGCTATGATGCGAATGTGATGTGCAGTGGACTGTGTCATAGAAGGTTGGCCTACCAACCAGAACCACTGACACAGGATGAAGCTTCAGATGTAGCAGTTGTCAACACTGCGCATGCTGAACAAGTGTCAGCATTGTCTAGAACGACTTGCCCACTAACATTCCCAAGAACACATTGTGGTTCGATGGCACATAATGTGTATGTTTTCTGATGACATAGGTGATGTACTCGCCTGAGGGTGACACCTTGTGGTGCGTACCTCTGTAACGTGTCACAGATCCGCCTGAGGGTGTCACCACAGCATAGCTGCAACGCATTGGGTTGGTGCAGGTTACACCATGTGTCCCCACATCACGTTATGTCTGGGAGACACGATAAGCCATGCCATCAGCAAGAAATATTCTGCTCATATCCATAATGCCCACATCATCACATATATCATCCAGTTGTATCATCATGAGCCTGGTTCATGATTGCTGTGTCCCAGCAAACTTTCTGTCAAGGCAGCCCACCTACATGTCTACTTCCATATCATACGGGAATTGAGCATGCCGCAAATGGCATAGCACCAGGATTGGCTACCAATCAGACGCAACTGACACCCTCACCTGCCCATTCAATCCAGGTTGCGCACGTATATGGAGCAGAATGCTGCACTGACGCTGCAGGACGGCATAGTACAGCAATTATGTCATGGCTCATGCATGTCGCAAGCCAACCCTACCCCGCACCGAGGCAGGCATCTGCTTCTGCACCCTGGTCAGCAACCACCGACTGTTCAAGTACATTCCTCCTTATCACCTTCCCTATACCATACCGCTCTCTACCACCCCACCTTGCTTCCTCCGGCACTCGCAACCGTTGTGCACAGGATAACACCACCTTATCATGCACGGGCGCCTGCCAACCACATGCTGAGCTGCGGGACCATATCAGGGTAAAGAGTCTCACAGCTCAGCATGGAGCTCCGGAGAGAATCAAACGACGAGGACAGCAACAACTTCATGTAGCAGCAGGAAGGCCGGCTGAACTGCTGATCGCAACCACCTCTACTTGATCTGATCAGGGGCAGAGGCATCCCCAGCTGTCGCAAACATCAGCTGTACCTGCCCCCGCTACTCCCAGACCGACGCATTCTGGAAGGACGCTAAAATCATTAGACGAGCCACTGACGCCGTGATGCAGTCAACCACTGACAGCACATGCCCTCTCACATGCACAACCGAACAAGCGCCTCTGCGTCACAGAAGCCTGCATGACATGGCCCCCCATGGCACTTGCACCACCCCACCCATACCTACGGACCTGTGCGGCATTGCTGCTACCAACATCAGCAGGCGCTGGTTTCGCTCATGCCACACAGCAAAATCAGTCAGCGTGTTCATCGCACAACCACGTCGGTTTTGCACCGGCCAGCGACAGCCGCAACATGCGACGATACGGCAAACTGATGCCACGTATGCAGCTCGGAAAGAGCAGCATGCGGAATCAGCGACATAGAGAGGATATACCAAGATCAAGCTCATACTTCTAACCAGCAGTGTGGCGTCCACCTGACTGCAGCCTTGCAGGCGGAGCCGGTGGCAAAGTGTAGCCAGCGTCAGCCGCCGCACGGAGCAGGAGCAACAACTGCGTCCATGCCTCCCGCTGAGCCAGACGCTGCACACACTGCGAAACCGAGCTGGGGTGCACTGTTAGGCCACCCTCCACAGGGCCCTGAAACACATCAATCGTTGTGTCTGGCGCGCCATGACAGGCGAGCGCCAGCAGCAAGGCGTCGGCAGCATGCACCACCTGCGCGACTTGCCTAGGGCTCCCATGTACTTGAGTCACTAGCTTGGCTGCCTCCTCCAACTCCTCTGCACGCACCGCAGTGTCATGGGCTGGCAGGACCCTGCTACCCAGGACAATTCCTGCGAAAATGCAAGGCACATAATCCAGGGACTCACTGATCATAGCAGCTTGTGTATGATGGGCATTGATGGCGCAATGTGCTGGGAGCAGCGTGTGCAGTCAGCATGCCACCATTTACACGAGGCACCAAGCCTAACACCTTCACCTGATGTGGCCGTGCAGCAGCTGCGTGTGTTGTGCAGGCACTTTGGCCACAATTGATTCCAGATGACAACCACACGTGAGAATCGACCCGCTGTCTTGCAGATAGTGCCTACTCAGTCACGGAGGACTAAAGTTCCGCTCTGAGCTGGACCTGCTGCAATGCGGTCTGTAAACAAGCAAGGGTCTTGACAGGCATTGCAGCATATGCACACCGGTGCTGCCCGCTTGTGAGGCGGCACAAACAAAAACCGCACAACACGTGATGTCTGGCGCAATGTCGCCTCGGCGGAGGTCATGCCACATCTGCAGCGCCGCACGATGGTCGCCTGCCTTGCTTGCCGCTGCGAGCATGGGGGCATATGTGGACAGCGTGGGGCAACCCCGTTTTCAGAAGCAGCCACTGCAGGCCCTGCGCTGTCTGCAGCTGCCCGGCCTTGCACTGAAATTGGATCGCCAGATCGTACGATAGAACATCCGGCCCTAACGCATGCTCGCTCCTCTTGGCTTTGCACCCATGGTCTCGTTCAAGCTACTGGCACTGTCAAATTTGTGGTGTGCACGGTAGCTGGGTGCGTGTGCAGCGTGAGCATGCGTGCACGAGCAAGAAAATGAATCGGGCTGGGTCAGAGGCAGGCACTGCCTCGTAACACGGGCTGGGGGTCCGCACTCAGACATTGCCAGGAGCAGGAATAACGAACGTGGAGCTTGCACAGGTGACGCTTCCTTGTACATCAGTAGCAGCGAGTTGCAGCACGCACACGCCGGGTCTGCACTGATATGGGTTGAGGTCGTCCGCTGTAGCTGCAAAACCACAGGTACTTTCAGGCTGCCCATGCCACAGCTAACACGTTGGGCTTGAATGTGCACAGAATCGGAGGGGACCTCTGCGGTGGCTGAGACTGTTGTTGCATAATCACAATTCCCGACGTATTTGGTGCGCACTGACAGTTCTGAGCGGCCTGGGGACTCTGGATTGGAGCCGACGTCAGTGGGAAGATTTTCACGGCTTGACCACCATTTGGCCTCCACAGCCGACATTCCTGAAATCCAGGCAACCGTTGTTGCTGTTGGTCTGATAACGCACTTGCCAGCCTGGCCAGGCTCGGAATTGCCTAGTTGTTCATGGAGCTACAGAGGTTGCTAAAACTAGGCCTTGCAATCAAGACACGCACGCTGCAGCTCCAAGTGGCCGGTGTGCCGGGTCAGAAAGCAGACCATGTCACACATGCGCGAGTGCACCAGAACTGAGCTCAATGGCACGACAGATGGCTCATTGAATCACCCAGTGTAGTAAAATGCATCACAGCATGCATCATTGTCAGGCCATACATGTTGGACTGCTGAAAGTGCAGGTTTGGTGGCATGAGACACAACAGAAGGCTGCACTGTTTGGTCGATCCTGCAAGATGAGAGCACCTGATATGGAGTGACTTGAGGGAAGGTGCATTGATCGTCGCCGGCAAAGATCGCGCAGACACCTCAAGATGGCATAACTTTCATCAAAGGGCAAGACGAGCTCATCTACCACTTGTCGGAAAGGGGGTATGGACAGCGAACACCACAGTGACGCCTCTGCAACCCGCCATTTTCCCGCACGCTTCAGTGCCAGCAGCATGGACATAAATGTGGCCCCATCAAAGTCGATGTAGCTTTTCAATGCCGCAATGTGGCACTGCATGTTCGGATTCATGGCTTAAAGCCTCCATGCTGCAGTGAGTAAGTGGTAACAGATTGTGCACCTGAAGTAAAAAAGCATGGTGCAGTGTTCTGCAACCCCGAATGATGTGCACAACCGTATGTAAAGATTCGTTCATGTCCGGGGCAAAATGCGTCGAATTCGACAAAATTTGAATTTCTGTCCCCTCGCTTGGCTCGGGAAAACGACGAACCACAAAACAATTAAATCAGGATCTTATCCCGCTCTACAAGGGCAGAATTCGATGAAATATAAACTGTTGTAAGTGTCCCGGTCATCTGTCGTAGCAGTGGGGATCGTAGAGACACAGCTACTGTTCCGCTCGGTATCGCTGTCGTCCATGATGCCCCTATAGGTCAGCTTTTTCAACGAATGTCTATATCATTGAAACATTCGTTGTCCAGGTCTCGGCGCCCGTATTCGACAACCTCAAATAAATTTAAAAAGGCATGTCCCGGCCAAATTTCGAAAAATCGACGACCCATACAGAAAAAATTCCCAATATTTGTCCAATCCAAAGATCCACTGAAACGAACCTTTACGTTTCGTACGGTATGGTGCACATACCTGGGTGCCTGGCAAGCACACAAGGGGACAACAAATCTGATACACAACTCAAACTGTACATACAGGCCATTGTGGGACAACGTAGCATGTGTGAGCGGGCTGCATGCAGGCTGGTTCCGGTTGGATTGCCACTGCATCCAGTTGTGATAACAGAAGGTAGGGTGTACAGGGGCAGGCAGTTTGAGTGATGGGCACGGCAGCGAGTCACACCTTGACACATGCCTCCCACTTATCACTGCTAGGACCGGAACAAGCGCTTTATAAGAGATGCCGTCCAGGGGAATGTTCATCTCAAGCATGTGAAGGTAGACCTGCCAGGCTGCATCAGCGTCACCACCGCGCTTGCACGCCCACAGCGCCGCATTTGCAATGGTGAGATCTGCCTCCACACAGAATATGTGCAGCGAGCAAAAGATGGCAAAGCCACACGGCCAGTGGCCAGACTTGGCATAGCGTGAGACGAGCTTGGTAAGGGTTGCCAGGCTCGGCCGGCATGTGCGTGTGACGCTCTGCAGTGCAGCCAGGACCGCAGCCTGGTCATCGCAGCCCTCCAACGCGGCGCGCAACCTGCACGGCAATGGCAGCGTCTGCCGTGTGTCCCTCAGCAATTGAGAACGCCAATTCAGAACGGCAGCAATTCAATTTGAGGCCATCAGACCATGTATGGACCCTGCTTCACCTCTGGACATCTATCTGGGCTACAGTCGGGGGGAAGAGCTGTCTGGATGACGGTCTGATCAAGGCCACGCTTTGGCAGTGCCACGATCCCACTGGCAAAGGCATGCACAAGTAAGATGCGGCACCGAAGCGGTTGTGCTGCATTCCGAGTCTGTGTAGCAGGGAACCGGGTGTTGTGGTAAAGGGAGACAGGCGCTGTGCAGATGACCCAGCTGACAGACCCTCTCCGCTGCTAGAGCTATTTATGGTGCAAGTAACACACGAGGCGATAGCACTAGTATGGGACTGTGGGGATGTGGGGATTGCAGTGATGTGGGGAACCTGGTCTGCGCTCGCAGCCACGAGCATGGAGCATGGTGCCCGTTTGCTGGACTTGCTCGAATTACAAATATCTTGCCTCGGACATTTCAGCATAAAGCAGGGACATCTGGAGAGCAGTCTGCGCATGTCAGGACTGCAAAGGAGGCGCCATACTGCGCAAGGTCTGATGGGGCACGGCTCCTGCCGCGAGCGGGCGTGTGGCGGGCAGATGGGTGTGTCTCGACATGGCCCAGACCTTCAGACCTTCCGTGCATGAGCTGGCCACCCTGGCGGTCGCCCCCACTTGAAACAGCGGTGCCATGCACAATTGCACTGACCACGGGCGGCATGGTGCAATTAGCCTGCACGGGGTCATCTGAAGGAGCCATGCTGCCAAGCGTCATCCCATTCGTTGGCATGCTGCCGTGGGTCCGCGTGGCCGTGGTTCCGCGTGGCGACCGTGTGTAGTCTGTAGGAGGCACAAGCGATGGAGACAGCATGCTCGGTGAGACAGCCCATCCCAGCCAGCCACTGCATATCATGCAGCATGACCAGACAGGTGTGAAATGGGCAATGATGCTGTGCGCCGCCCGCCGGCATGCTGCAGCACACATCCCAAGCAGGAAATGATGTTTGCACAGCAAGGAACGAAATTCTACTAGCAGATAGTATCTGCTATGCAGCACACATACTGGGAAGAGGCAGCTAAAAGTCATAGCACAGGGCTCAATGAAATGTGGGTCACAGACGGATACTACTTTCGATCCCAACTCTGATGCCATATATGGACAAGCAGTTGTACCACTAATGCTCGCCGCGCACAGGATAGGTGGCATTCAATACCTTTCGAAGCAACATTCGAGGATGTACCAAACAGCGTACAGCAGGCAGCCCCTCGCGAGGCCAGGGCCAGGGGCGTCAAATGCATTGTGCCAGGTGTAGGACCAGGTTAATTTGGATTAATTCTGTATGGTAAACGCATTGTGAGCGCAATTGATCGAGATGCATGCCATGAGCTGTTCGTAACCCTGCCCGACCCCAGTGCTTGCAGTGCCTTGCTTGGAATCCTTTGGCCTCGCTGAGTTGTGCGAGCATCTGACGTGGCGCCAGGCACCACAGCTGAAGCTCAGCCAGCCCGCCCAGCTTTTCTGGACCAGGATTGCGCAGTTTGCGTTCCTCAAGATGAGAGTTTTGCAAAATTGGCGCGGAGGCTACGGAAAATGGTAAGCACGTGTGCCGGCAGATTTGACTGCGTCGCCGACGCATTGATGCTATTGAATCCAAGGTATGTAATGGAACTGCATGTTGTTGGACGGCGGGACCGCAGTGCCGCGGATCCTTATGAGGCCTCGCCAGGCCTGACGCTGTATGCCCTCGACGTTGTCGATAGGTGATCAAGGCGTATTCATGATTCGAGTACGATCAAAGACTTCAAATTCAAATCCAAGCTCAGATATCGAGTATCATGATCACTCAAGTCATCGGTGATCCACTTCGGGAAAAGCCTTGCGGTTGGAAGGCCTTGCGTCGTCAGAACACTCGTGGACAGTATCTACGACAGCGCTGGCAGTGCGATGCTTAAATTCCACAGATCAGATCAGATTTGTTTGGAAGAGACCTCCCCAGGAGCGGATTCGGGTCCTGATGACGCCCGGGCTTTCGAGCGTTCAGGTGGCGGAGGTCATGTGCCCGCTCGTGCACTTCCCGTCAGCCACCACATGCATGTGCATTGTGCAGAGCAAGTAAACGCGGCCAGTGGGACAGCGGCAGCCGTGCTGCAACAGAAATAGATGCCGCGCTCAAGCTCTGCAAACTCAACAGCCACAGGTTGTGCCTTGATGGCGCTTGAGCTTACGTGAATCGCGGTACCGCGACGCTGCATCGTAAACGTGACGCGCAGCAGTGTTGAGCTACGTACTCCAGACAGCGGCTGCTTCCAGCACATGCACGTGCACCACCATTGACAATATGGAAATATAATTTGTGACGCAAGCGCGCATGATGTGCCCTGTTGTGCACGGCAGCTCCGTGAGCGCGTCAGCATGGGGAAGCCGGAACGAACTCATGTAGGTTACCCGGGCCATTATGCAACGCTATAAACTCTATGCCCTGTGATCTAAAGGGGCCCAGCTGCGTGTATGTCTTGGGGCGCCCTTCACAAATCAGGCAGCGGTCGCACCTTTGAGTTGCCCGCGGTGAGGCCGCTGTATTGTTCAGCAGCTTGCCACAGCTGGAACGGTCACTCCTGCACAGAATAATCGTCAGCTTACAATCAGACTATAAGGAGCTGCGATGGAGCAGGTACACATGCTTACACTGTGTTTTCCGTGCCCAGACTATCCTCTGGGCACCTTACGTCCATGCCATGCAGCATGGACGTAAGGTGTACTTTATAGCCATGAAATTCATTGGCATGAGAGCAAGATAGACGGTGATTGGCGCGAGAGTTAGCGGAGTTGAGGCTGAAGCAAGAATGCGCACCTCTGGTGACCATGTTCCGTCCATACGTGCTGTATCCGCGACGTCCCCGGACAGACAACCCGCGAAACATGTGGAATGGCCTGGACAGCTCTGAAAGGTGACATATGCTGCACAGCACAGTCCTTGTCGAAGCGGTCTCGTAAAACCGCATTGCGTAGCATTCCATGCAATCAGCAACCGCGCGACGGTGCACGTGGACGTCATGTCACTCGGCATTCGCATCTGCAGGCGGACCAGATCTGCAGATTTGTTCATAAGCTTACTGACAATGCGTTCACGGCAACGTGGCCACATGATGAGGTGCATTAGATACCGCCGCGTCACCTTTATGTTCATACGAGATGTCGCGAGACCATTCCTTGTCCATGTGTGTCCCATCGCTCACCAACATACTGTTTTGTTTGATGCATTGCCTTGCTTGCCTGCCTCAGTGTTACACGGAGATGAACGCAATAGCCCGGCAGCGAGGGCAACAGAAGGAAAGTAGACGGCCAAAACCCCCCGAAGGTAGACACCAGCAAAAAGCAATCACTGTCCCAGGTGAAAAGCCCACAACGAACCGACACAGCCGACACAACCACACCCACGCACCGGGTGCCGCGGCTGCAGCAGCGCAGGCCGGCCCCGCGTCCGGTCGTGCTGGCCCGCCCTGCCTTCCCGTGAGCCACCGTGGGGGGCGTGATGCGGCGCCGCCAGTGCCCTTCGCGCCCCGCCTTGAGGCCCCTGCCGGGCGGCCGGAGGGGGAGGGCTGGTACGCCTTGCACTGTGGGGGGCGTGCGCCCCCGGGCTCTCATGTGCGGGGGCCCGTGATGGAATGCTCCAATGGGGCAGGATGGAGTGGGGGTGCTGCTGTTGGGGGGTCGGTGGTGGCTGGTTTTGCTGGGGTGGGCAGTGGTGCGGTGGTGGTTGTTGCTTTGTGCGGTTGTGGCGCGGGTGCCGTAGTGGAGGGGTGCGGGAGTGCGCATGCGTGTGGGTGCGTGGGTGTGGTTGTGTATTTGTGTCGGTTCGTTGTGGCTTTTTCGCCTGGGAGAGTGATTGCTTTTTGCTGGTGTCTACTTTCGGGGGTTTTGGCCGTCTACTTTCCTTCTGTTGCCCTCGCTGCCGGGCTATTGCGTTCATCTCCGTGTGACACCCACGCACCCACACGCATGCGCACTCCCGCACCCCTCCACCACGGCACCCGCGCCACAACCGCACACCTGCCTCAGTGCGCTACCACACGGTTGAGAATGTTTCTGTCACGTTTTCCACACCAAGATAGAGCGGCGTCTCACCAACGCCGAGGACAGCACATGACCTGCGGCAGGCACATGACCTGCGGCAGGCACATATGATAGTTCTTCAACGCTTGCAGTTTATAGGCATCGGTGTCGGGTTGAGGGGGCAAGCTTATTCCAGTCCGAGTGTACGTGGGCACTCAAAACTCCTTTACCAGACTGTAGTACATATTGCAAAGCAGACTCCACCCGTCGAGTCGCTTGCGTACGCAGGGGAGAACGCCAATGGTGATATGGCGTGTGGAGACTCAATTGCTATGGGAATCTTACGCGTGGCCCGAAGCTGCCACATACGGCTGCTCAACGGGTGCAGGCGACTGTCGCGCATGTGGCCATGTTGCGAGGGTTGCCCGCAGCCCGCTGAGGACCTGCTGGTGCGCCATGTCGGACCCCATTAGCCCGAGCTCTCTTAGTCGTGGCAGTGGCTTGATCCCTACCAGTGCTTGATTCCCTCGCATTGCCAGATGACATTACAGAGACAGTTCAGCCGCTGCTGCCAGTCAGCTGTCGACTCAGACGAGCTGGTTATGGCACCAAACTACTCGAACGCTGGATCTTGGACTGTTTGGCGTGCCCTCCGCCTACCATGTTTCGCAGTTGTGGCGTCCTTAGCTGACATATCTTGCCGCTTGATCGACTGCCCTGTCCTGAACTGTGTCATGTGTTCAATGCTGTAGACCGGGGTTGCACAACTCACTGCCGCTTCAATCGGCAGTGCATCTGTGCTGGGGGTTTTGTAAACTTGAGTAGCACGATGCCCAGGCCGTGCTGAAGCTGCAGCATCCCGTGTGCCATTCGAATCATTGAAGTTCACTTTGCCCAGCTCTTCTGCACTGCAGCTAGGCTGCCCATGCACAGCTTGGCTACGTAGGCTTGGCTGAGCACTTTCTGAACCTGTGTGACTCACAGTGGATATTGCCTGTGCAGATCCGACCTTCTGTCGCTTGGGACCTTTCTTGAATCGTGAAACAGCAGATGGGTCAGATGCAGGCTCAACTCGGCCTGTACCTGAATACTGCAGGTTAAGCACAGAGTCAGCGTAATCGGATTTTTCATAAGCAGCGTGAGCGCTGTGCTCAACAGCAATTACGATTCACATGCTCACCGTGGGCGCTGGCTGTTGTGTGAGGTTGCTGTCCTCTGGCCACAAGGGCTTGTTTTCAAGTGGTTGCACAGACACAGGGCTTGGTTTGCCGCCTCGATGTGGAGACAGTATTTCATTAGATGGGCTGCGGGTGTCGGGCTGTGGGGACTGTTGATCGGAAGCGATCTCTTCGCTGTCATCGGTTTGCTCCGAGTCTGTTTCTGCAGAATTCATGGCTGTGTTGTGCATGTACACAACTCGCAAACAGCCAATGGCCGGAGCGTACCTTGAATGTTGTCTGCAGTGGTGTGAGCGATACTCAGGCCATGTTCTTGCTGCAACATTGTGAGGGCTCGTGCTCTTGTTTGTATCAGTTTGCAGCACCCTTCCAGTATTTCCTCCTGCTTCCCTGGGCCACATTGAAGGTCCTTCAGCATGGCAGTTGCATCGGAAGGGACGAGACTTTGGACAGATGGTGCACTATCACTGATGCAAAGTTTGGGAATGTGGAGGTGGAAGAGCTGAGTCATGTGCTGCTCTTCCTTTATGTCCAGCCTGGCCAGGGGAATGCTGCGGCGCTCATGTGGCTTGTCTTTGCACCACCAACTGAGAAGGCGGCCACGGAGCTCGTCTGTAGATATTTCATAGAAGTGCTTGCCGAATGTTGGAGCCACAAATGCCTCTTTGAATGCTGCTTCACAAGACTGCGGCTGAGGAACGCCATGCCAGATATCGGAACCATCGTACCAATATAAAACAGGCTGGGCTGTCGAGTCCGGGAAAGGTAGCCGCAGGTGAACTACGGCGAGACCACAGCTGGCTGGTATCACTTTCCAAGAGTGCAACATTTCACACAGCGCCAAGCCTACTGATGACCCCTTGCAGCACGCCGCCCATCATGCAGATGTATGGCAACGAGTGTTCACATATGCGTTGCACATCCGACTTGCTTAACTGTTGTGTAACACGACCATGATGTAATGCAGTTGTGTGCAGGGGTACTATCGCTGTCGTTTCGTACACACTGGAACAGACACCTCTGTAAATTATCCAAATCTGACCTGCATCTTCAACACAGCTTGACCGCACTGTTCGCGCAAACTGCAGCGGGCCCGCGTGGACAGTCGCTTAGGCATGCCACGCGGCCGCGCGCGGGTCGAGCACGAACGCATCATAAGCACTATCGTGTCAACCACGGTTGATTGACTGCCAAAACACAAGCTGCCACCTCCACATCGGAGTCGCTATCAATGGGGAAACCACAGCTACTATCATCAGAATCCACCATATAGTCAGCTACCATGGTTGAATGCGTTTACTGACGATGCTGTGGCCGACGCAATCGTCGTGAGACTAGGAACAGGCGCTTCACACGCGGCAATCCTTCGAACACACAAAACAGATATCCAATAAGAACGTACACAGGCGGTATCGGCGCATTCTGCGCGCTTGCGCTTGTCGGCCTTTGAACAAAACAGTGCGTTGGTACCGCGACAGATCCCATTTCATCTGTCGCTGCCGAGCCGCCTACGTGGCATGCCGCGCCGCGACAGCATGCGGTGGAGGCTGGTACTATTCTCATCATCAACCAAACCATATCCTACAGCCTTGCAACCTGTGGCCTTAAGGCACCTGTAGAGCGCCCAACAGGTCCCTCACCAGCGCCATACAAACCTTGCACGCAGGTACAGTTTATGCCAAACCAACAAATGTTGGCTCTTTGTGGAAGCTGACTGCTGTGATTGCGCGACCAGATGGTCTGCGCACAACAGTGTGCCCTCGCCAAGGCATGACCAGCCGTTACACCTGGCACTCCACAGCTCTGTAAAACCTTCTGATCAAGCCCAAGCTTTGTCACTGAGCTCACAATTCACAACGCGAACCGCGCATGAATGCACGGCCGACCTGTGTACCAGCTACCCAGCTGTTGCAGCGGCCGCTCCGCTCCGTACGCCAGACCCTCTGAAGTACTCATAGAGTTCACTTGTACAGGTGGGGATTGTTGTAATCCAGGTTCAGCGTTGCAAAGGCAACGTGCTTGTCTGTTCTATCTGGGCATTTCGCAACCAGATGTCAGCCACCCTCTCACCGCACGCCCCTTGCAGACCATCTACGTGATCACCGTAAAATATGCTCTCTTACCATGACATCCACGCCATCTAGTCTGCTCTATCCATGGCTGCTGCCGGGTAGGGCGTCGCCACATGGTCCATACATGCACAACTGTCTCATGCACTGCGCTGGCTTGGTACGCTCAATTCTCCTGCTGCCAGCTGAAAGGTAGGAAAGGCGGCTGGCGGAATGATGAGAACAGTACCGGCGCCCACCGCATGGCTGCGGTCTGTCGTCCCGTTGGTACAGGCCTTAGACCAGCGGAGAGATCTCCTGCCGATCTTAAGCATGCCGAAGCATATCCTGACGGCTGAACCCACAAGCAGGGCCCACAGATTGCGAACACACGGCTCGACGGGTAAACAGACGCATCGGTCTACAAATCGGGCCAGCCCACGAGTCCTGGTTGCATTAACAGGAAACGGATGATGTGGTCTCGGACAGCATGCTACAATATCTCGGAATATTGGGGAGGCTCCTGTCCGAAGTATTGCCGTTTCATCAGTTGCCTGTGACGTTGCCACGCCTCCTGTTGTGTTAAGCCACTGCCAATTGCGCTGCAACACGGTAATCGTGAAGCAACATAGAATTTACATCGACGACAAGAGTGTACAACTCTTTCGGCGGAACCCACCTTGCTGTAGAATGGTCAGCTCTGCCGGACACGACCTTGCCGTCTCGGACCACGTAGTGACCACTGCCAACCGCAGACGCATCCCGATGGTATTTGGGAACTTTCATGCGCAGAAAGCATATCTTGCTGACGAGGATACGATGCAGGTCAGCGACCTGTTCATCTGTGGCTGTTTCGTGTTCGCGCATGGCTTTTCTGGCCTGCTGCAGCCCATCTGCGCGCTCGTTCGATGGAAGCCGCAAGAGCAATCGCACAAGCTCTCTGTAGGATCTGAGGATTGAGACGCTCATTAACACGGCAGAGCTTACTGCTGCTGGTGCAGGGCACAGGAAGTCATCGTTGAGCACCCCGGGTGAGACACTTTCATGCGCACGGCCTTTTCAACGCTGCTGATTCACGAAACACATCGTGCCAAATACGTTCGACACACCAAAATGTTTCGAGGATAGTGAGTATCGAACATCGGTCTCGCACTGTGCACAGCGGCAACATGCTTAAAGCCGGTATGCAGCTGCAGCAGGCCTGCGTAGGAACCCGACGTACAGGGTCATGCATTAACATAGCACCCGATTCAGAGTACTTGACCGGGAAGCTCCCATCCGGAGAATGAAAGCCCGCGTCGCAGGTGGAAGCGCACCATGCAGCATCACAGGCCACACAGCTACTCCAGGCGCTGATCCTGTCGCACTTGCGTGTTTGTCAGGACTGGCAGGGCGCTGTCAAACACGTGGTGCTCGCAGCAAGACATGCATATGACCCCCCATATGCATGCACGGCGACGACCAGGTGGGCAGCACCACACAGAGCACCGCAGACGCTGAGAGTCGGTGAGGATGCTGATATACATGTATCTTATTTGATCTTAGAAAGGTGTGTCTTGCGATGTCTGGTGGAGGTAGCTGAATGGCATTGCGGCGAGGTCGTTCCGGAGCTGGTTGTGATGGTCACACCCAAGCCACAACAGCGCTCACAGTTGACCAGCCAGAACTTTGTGCATACTGCTCCGATTCAAAAAATTTCGAGTTCCCCGGACTCGCAGCAGTCACAACAATCAGCGGGATTTGCAGGACTGTAAGCGTTGTTTAGGCGATTTTGTTCACATTTTCCTCTGTAGAGGCTTCAGTTCTGAGATACAGCCACTCTCTAACTCCAACAAGAACTGGTGTCAGATGGACCTGCCAGGCCCCACGGCGCTGCAAACCCGGCTGTAACTACACATCCACCTGGAATTTGCTGTCAGATAGCGTGGCCACAATCATGGCACCGGCTTAATGGCGACAGCTCTTTTGCTGGCTCAAGCTGTTCCCGCCATGCATGCCCAGCATGTTCGACCACAAACACGCACCCGCACCTGCGCGCGTGCGCTTCTAATCACGACTACGTTCGAGTCGAGTGCCTTGGCCGTGCACTGGCAGATCCGCAGGCGCAGCAACTCAATTATCAGCGCGCTGTGCTGCAACGGACACGTCGTGTCGTAACTCCGAGATCACCCCTCCAGCCACATGACACCACGCCGCCAGAGCCACTTTGCATGACTCCCACAGTTGCGCAAGCTTCACACGACATGCGTATGGCTTGCAGAACACTGGTGCACGGTGCTGGCTTAGTCTCGGACCTGCTGCCGCAAGCGTGAGGCCAAGACACGGTGTCGCGAATCTGCTATCTTTTTGACGCACCCAGTATCTTGTGTCAGCGGCAGTGGCTTCGGGTGTACAGCCGTGACGTCAGCATCTGCGCCACTGTTCCCTGTTGTAGCAGCAAAGGCCGACAGATTCACCGACTGGATCACCAGTGCTGCAAGCTGGTGAAACACTAGCGAACTGTCTGGTGAGCACTGTGGTGAACAGTGGTGAAACCCATCTAGAGACCTCACGAACACTTTGATGACGTCTAGTATACTCTAGAGACACGCTGTTTACCATTCCACATCCACTTTGACCGCTTCATAGAATGGCATCATTCTATCGGAGCTCTCGGTGGTGTATTATAGATTGATTGTATTATTTCTGTCGCCGCTCGCTTTAATCTGTCGCTGCCCGACACCAAATCAGCCTCTCGTTCGTTGCGCCGTGTCGTTCTCGCGTGCACAGTCAACTCACAACATACTCACAGCATATAGACAATGAACTCCTGAAAGAATCAGCTGCTGCTTGAATGAGCCAGTTGCTGCAGCCAGCTGAAGCAGCCGTTGAAGCACAGCCACAGCTGCTGCACAGCCACAGTTGCTGCAGCTAGCAGCCGGTGAAGCATGCACCATCAAGAACACCATCAATGCAACACGAGATCCACAGCTGATGCACAGCCACAGCTACTGCACAGCCACAGTTGCTGCATCTAGCTTAAACACCCACAGCTGCTGCAGCCGGTTGAAACAGCCGGTTGCTGCAGCCTGTTGCTGCAGCTAGCTGAAGCAGCCAGTTGCTGCAGCTGGTTGCTGCATCCGGTGATGCATGCACCATCAAAAACACCATCAGTACAACAAGTGATCCACAGCTGCTGCACAGCCACAGTTGCTGCATGTAGCTTAAACACCCACAGCCGCTGCAGCCGGTTGCTGCAGCTAGCTGAAGCAGCTGGTTGCTGCAGCCGATGAAGCATGTACCATCAACAACACCATCAATACAACATGAGATCCACAGCTACTGCACAGCCTAGCTGAAGCAGCCAGTTGCTGCAGCCACAATTCGTTCATCCATCATGTAGTTACATCGTCAGCAAGTGTATGAAGGCGTGAGCAAGCGTTACAATGCGATTGCGGCATCTGGGGTGTGACAGACTTCATGTGCGGCACAACACAACTCAGCTGACTGTGTAACACGGCTGGATCCACAACATTATAAAGCAGCAATGCATATCTACTTAGCCACTTCATGCGTCGCCTTCGTTTTGCCAACTTTACACAAAATGTAATGTTGTATGTACTTTCAGTACCACGTGGAGGCTAGATTTCATCATCGTTCTCAATTGCCCTTGACCCTCTGGGGCCGGGAGCACCGAACAGTCTGCATGCACATCACACATATTGTAATTTGTTGTTTGGTGGCATCAAATCAAGCACGCATGTGGTACCCGCACCACCTGTTCAGATTTGGTGTATCGTGTTCATCGCTGGTCAGATCAATGCTGCCTGCTGTCCATAGAAACGGCGTATGCATGGGTCGCTCCCGCACGGCCGGCCGCTCATCATTCAGATCATTGGTCAGATCTATGACTGGTCCTGCCACCAGAGTTGCTGCTGCCAGAGCTGGGGTCTTCAGGATGTAGCGCGCCTGTCGTGCAGGTGCGCTGGCAGGTGGGCCAAGGGAGGTGGTGGCTGGAGGGCCAGCCATGATGGAGGGCCTGCGGACTCGAATTCGCCAAACTCGGCCGAATGCATGCGACATATGGATCTCATCGCGATTGCGACCGCGCCGCAGCAAAGCACTTGAGCAGTCGCATACTAAACCGGCCGTTGGAGGCAGCAAAGGTGGGCCTTCAGGGGTATGCCACATGGGGCCTTGTTTCGGTCCAAGTGGAACTGCTTTGTGTTCCACGTACGTTATGAAACGACCAGACGTCGTCCTGCACTGTTCATTTTTGCCAGGGTTCCCGCTCCCGCAATGACCCGCTGAGGTACTACATCACGAGGGGACTGCTAGTTCAACCCGCATGGCCTGTGAGGCGCCTGGTTCGCCAGGCCCTCGGCACATGTATATGTGTTACACAGATGGACCCAGATGCATGGATTCAAATGTAGTTTTGCAGTTTGTGACAGTATGGAGGTATGGGCTTGCAGTGTCCCACACAAATGACCCACTATCCTAAAAACCGACGGCTGCGCTGGTGATGCACTGCGGTGGATACACTGAAGTTGCAGCACTTCATGCCGGGTGAACGCAGGGAACCCATGCAAGCCAAGCTGATGGCGGGCCTGTGCAAACTTGTGAAGATGGCTTGCGTGTCGTCGGTTGCGCATTTCCGCGTTGGCGCAGAAGTCTGTTCAATACACAGATCTGTGACGGAGTTGACAGCTGCAAAATTGCTATACGTATGTGGGTGCGGGCGCTGTGTCAGCTTCCATCAGGTGGTGCGCCCGAAATGCTGTGTGCTGGATATGCACGTTCGCGCGCTGCAACCGTTTACTGGAAGCGGCCGTCATGGCTTACGTCCAGATGCTTCAAATGTGAGGCATGTCCATGTCGGCTTGTTGCCGTCGCCCTCTTGCCAGCTCATGAGGGGCCAACAAGCGCGGACGACATACATATACGGACGACTCGACCACACCCCATGGCCATCGGAATGATGCACGACGAAAATCCTGGCGATGAGATGATAAGTGAAGCGATATTTTGCGGGTACTTCATGCATGTCATCTCCAACTCTGTGATGCCAAAAACGACTCCAGCATTCGCAGGCTCGGTCTAGCTGGGCGCAGGTTACTGTGCTGAATGCATGTGATCATTAACCGGCCGGGCTGGATAAATCCGGAATCCAACGTCACAGCCAAGAGGCACTGATCCCTACACTTTCACACTCATACCTGAACGCAGTCTACGAACAGTGCCAAATTCCTCGCGAATTCAACACCGTTCTGACTGCACTGAACTGTCAGAACGAAGGAAGTGAGTGCTCCTCACCCGCGACAGAATATTTGCATCTAGGTAACGTCGTCATCTGGAACCGCGTTAGCTTATCTTGCAAGCCACAACACTATCCGCCCTGCTGTGCGTTGGCACATCCGAGATGTGCAGTACAGGCTCTGCTAGCGACACACATGTACGCACAAACACGCAGATAATGAGCTGACGGACCTAACTTCATCGACAAGCCTGCAAAGTATTGAAGACTTGCCGGCACACTGCAACGTGCACTGCGTTCTGGGGACGCTGCCAGACATGAACGCGCCTCCTCTTCAGAAGTGGGTGTGCTGCAACAGTTGCAGTAAATGGAGACAGGAACGACTCTTTAGCTACCCTGCGGCGCTGCTCGCGCAGAAACGCTATATCTACGCGGCTGTTGCGTGCAGCGACTGGCACATATGATCTGTGTCGTGTTGTCCTTGCTGGACATGCTCCCCGCGTGTCAAAGCGAAATACCATCGCTGATTTTGTTGTCGTTTGACATGAAGGCATGCGTGCGTGCAGATACCATATACGGTCACAGACGAACAGCTTGGCATAGCATGGTGTTGTTCAGATCTGCAGACATGGGACGCCTCCCACGCTTCCTGTGATGTCCCACAAGCATTACCAGATGCCGAAATAGATCGGCTTCTCACGGTGCGCAGCTTGTGTTGTTTATTTCATGTTTATTCGTTGTGCGTGGCGTGTGACCAGCTGCTTGTTGTATCTCCGCAAGTATGCCACCCTGTCGCGCTCCACAAACACATATGCCGTACTTCCTTCGGCTGGGCTGCATTTGTTCGCCGTGCGATGCGCTTGGTGTTGTGGGGTGAACAATTCCGGCTTGTGTCCACTGAAAACATGAAATTGCCTTGGTACAATGCAAAGCCCCAACGTCAGGCGTCATGCCCCCACACTTCCGCGCACTATTGCCTTATAGCAGCGTCTCGCTGCCGCTGATGCAGGCTCGTTTGTTCGCCCCTGTAGACATATGTAGTCTAGTCACGCATACGAAGCCAAGAGCGGGTCCATGGCTGCGTGCCATCGGATCAGTAGGAATTGCAGGGATATATTTAATGCTCTTGGCATACTGATGTTCATGTTCACCATGTCATCAGCTGTGTGATCCTAGACAGAGACTCCCAACCAACCTGTCGTGCTAGTCTGTGAACCGCACCAGAACCGGAGTAATTTGTACCTGCTGCATGATCGTGTTCTCAGCTGCTGCTGCGCGTTATTTCTTCGTCCATGCAGGCGATTCCGAGCAATGGTCCTGGAACAGCGGCTAGCCTTGACGGGTGCGAAGAGTGCAGTCTCAGTGCATTCCCAAACGATGCATAAGCTACCTACGTCGCGTAAATGCCCATTAATCCGCTCGTTGTACATGCCGTGCTTGTGCTTGAGCTTGGCGCTGACGCGGAGCTTTCGAACGAAGGCGCATTTTGAAACGGGGGCTCTGAATGCCATGGAGTACAATTTGGGTGTTTGTGTAAGTGAACCTTGGGCAGAAGAAATTCTTACGCCCGTGTGCAAGGGAAACCTTGTACACATGGTTCGATGCACGCGTACGATCACTCGTATCGGAGCGGCATCTATCCAACCCTCCACAGACACTCAAATGTACAGCATTAGTCTGCCTGCGGACACGAGCGTGTTTGTGGTGTGTCTGTCATATTCCAGCCGATGCAGCGACTTCACTCCTCCACAATACCAGGCTGTGTTCGCAGGTCCGCACAAGCGCAGCGTGTGAGCTCATACAATAGCAATGTGCCCGCTCGTGGGAGTGGGATGCCCAACAAGCTTCCGCCACAAGCAGACCTTAGTGCTGAGGATGCGGACGTCGACATTGATGTAGCTGCAGCATTGTTGCTGCTGCAGCCATCTACACAGCAACATGAACCTCTTGCGCCAACAATACCTGAGAATCCTAGCGCGATTTTCTACCCGGGCATGATTGTGTGGGCGAAGGTTGAGGGTCACGAATGGTGGCCTGCACAGGTCGTGCGTCGACGCGCTGTACCGCGCACGGACGTCGGGCCACCTCCGGGGGGTGCGACAAACGTGATGAACTGCTTTCCAGTAGTGTTTTTAAATCAAAACGGCATACCAGGGGAGATTCGTGATACTGTTGGAGTGCGCATGGGATCAGACGCTGCAAATCGCTCAGGTTTCGGGACTGACGACTTTGAAGCGGAGTACGCGTGGGTGATGGCGAACAGCTTACGTCCGTTCAAACCGGGCGACTATACCCTGGTTGCTGAGTACATCAGTGTGAATCGTGAGTTAGCAACATGTGTCGAGGCCGCCGAAGCAGCACTGCAAGCTCTGCCAGCCTTGTCATCGTCGCCCTCGTATGACAGTGACGGTGGCTGGGGCAGCGCACAGCCGGCAAGCACCGACGTCGCCGGCGCGCAGAACCGGCGCGCTCGCACCAACCGCAGTAGAGGTACTCGCCGTGTTCGGGGTCGACGAACTACCGGAACTGTTGAAGATGCAGATCCTGCAGCTCCTACCTTCACCGCTCCGCACATCATAGTGGACTCGATCCTTGGCTGGCGACTGGCAGGCACCAATGGTGAACAGGTGTGCTGGCATCTGGCACCAACACGGTGCAACGACACTTCCACTCCTGCAAGACTTGCATCGCTCTTGTCTACTTGCTGAGTTGTCATGGCTGGATGTGAAGGGTGGCCCAGAATCAGCGCTCTGACATTCTACCTAGTGTCCATACCCTAAATGTGACTGAGTACCAGCTGCGGCCTGAGAACATTCCCGCCTAGAATTGACTGAGCTACATATGACTGCAGAACGGTGGACTCCAACGCAAGGGTGGTGGCGCTGCAGAGCGCGAGTTTCTTATCAAGTGGCACGAGCATTCGCACATCCGCAATGAGTGGGTTCCTGAGACCCGTGTAATGGCCCTTGCAAAGCGAAAGCTCCTGAACTTCACCAAGAAATTTGGTGATGAGCCAGTCAACCTGTCCAACCCGCGGTGGACAATACCAGAGCGATTTGTGGCACGTCGAAAATGTCCCTTTGCTCCCGGTTGGGAAATCCTCGTCAAGTGGACTGGTGCGCTATTTCATCCAATCTGCAGCTTGATGCAATTATTTTAAAGTCATACTTTCTTGGCCTGTGCCGGTCGTATGTCTGATCCTATCAACATTGTTGCACAGACCTTGGGTACGAGAGTTGTACGTGGGAGAATGAGCTGGATCCTATCGTCACTGATCAAAAGTATCACCGCTTATTGATTGACTTCTGGCAACGGCACTACGCCTGCTTGGAAAGGTCCGGCGAGTCTTCAAGGGCTGAGCATGAGGCGCGAGTGCAACGTGCTCTAGATGTCCTCCCAGGCCGTAACAGCCTCGCACTTGGCTTTGCGGATGAGCCCGTGTCGCAGCCAGACTACATAAAAGCAGCAAAACTAGAGCCGCATCAGCTGGGGGGTGTTGCGATGCTGCGGCGAATGTACCTTGGATCACATGATGCTGTCCTTGCTGATGACCCAGCCATGGGCATGGTGGCAACTGTGCTTACGTTCCTACAGGTGTGTAGATTGCTCAATGAGCATACCTTGCCGCGGATGCTGCATGGATTTGCTGCGATACATTTGCAGCACGGCATTCACACATAGAGTACCCCAGTGAGTCAGGCCAGGTGCATGTGTACAGCTGTTGTTGCGTTGCTACCATGCTGGTAACACCTAGACATGTTTTCGGTAGTGCATTTTGGAGCCCTTTACGGCTCGATTGTGTCACCCTGGTCCCCCAAGTTTCAAATTCACCTTGGTGGGAGGACAGTCCGTGTGGTTGTAGATGGTGCGAAAGGAGCTCTGTCCAATTGTTCCATCACTAATCATTGTTCCCAGCAGCTCTATGGCATACTGGAAAGGTGAGGTTGAGTACTGGCTGGATGACAGCTCAGAGGTTGTGTTTTACTCCGGCCCTCCAGGAGCCAGGCAGCAGATCGCTGCAAACGAGCTGTGGCTCCAACCAGGTGCTCTGGATGGGAAGGTGCGCGGTGAAGTTGACGCACTGAAGGCAAAGATTCCAAAGCCGCACATCATGGTGACAAGCATGGAGAGCATGCTGCAGGTAATGTTGCAGGAAAGCGTGTGTCACGTTTTGCATGTTGTGAGCTATCTGCACTCTGATGCCAGTGATTTCTATTCCAGGACATCGAAGAAATGAAGAGCATGCCATGGGATGTCATTGTACTGGATGAACGGCATGCAAGCAAGAGCTTTGCCCAGAAAATGTATCCTGTCCTCCATGAGCTGAATCCGCGTCATAGAGTCTCTGTGAGAGAGTCATCTGGAGACATCAATGCAGAGCAGCTACTCGCCTGGGCTGCCTTTTTGCGTCCTGCTCGATACAAGGTGCCACACCTGTCTCAACTGTGTGAGTCACAACGGCCAGGATGACCACTCGCTATGCTGCTTGCTGTCGACACAGATACGATTAAGCTAAACTTGTTCAGTTCCAGTCCTGAACGTACCAATTATTGACCAAATCTGCTGCCATCATCATCGTGGCATTTGGTGCGTGTGCCCTTAATGACATCCAGTGCGGAAAATGTGAGTGCTTGCAGGAGTACGTTGCAGAGATGCAGAAGCCAGAGGCTGATCAGCGGGCTGTTACTGTGGAGGTTCTCAAGGCAGATATCATGGCCAATGTCCGGTGTACACGCTTTGCTGATTTACCACCACGAAAGCTGCCCCCGGTGGAGCTGCAGATACCTGTGCCTCTGTCCGTGACTCAGGCAGAGAGCTACCGCATAACTCTTGCAAAGCAATACGAACAGTTGGGAAATCACAAGGCACAGCGCCACTCAGGGCAGCGCGCAAGCATGCTGCGCAGCCTGTGCGCAGACATTTGCAGGGTTTGTGACCATCCATATACGCTGGAGCAGTTCGAGCCAGAAGCAGACTCACAGGGTCACATTGCTGACTATCTGCAGGTGCTTCGCCAGTGATCCAGGCAGTCTTGGAGCCCAAAATTGTCAGTGTTTGCAGTTGTTCGATCCCGCACTTGACATATTGGGCCAATGCAACATATGTGGTGGACCATGTAGGGCTCTGGGAAGCTGCAGGTGCTTCAGGCACTGCTGGACGTACTGTTTGGCATGGGAAAGCGTGCAGTGATTGCTGCGCATGAGTCTCTTGCCGTTTTGTGTGACTACCTCACACTGCGGTATGGAGAGCAAAGTTTCAAGCGCATCGGGGAGGAGACCATGGCGGCAGAGCGTGACCGTGCCATTGCTGACTTCAACAATCCAGCCTTGAAGCACGGTCTCCTTGTCCTGGAGGTCAGCTCCTGCAGCCTTGGTACCAACCTACAGGCTGCAGGCGCGGTCATCATTTATGACTCTGATGGCCACCCTCCGGGCGATATCCTGCGCTTTGGTCAAGCGCGCAGCCTGGGCGACCCCCAATCACTTCTCGTCTTCCGACTGTACTGCTCTGGCACCCTGGAGGAGGTCATTGTTGCAGTGCGTTGCTTCCTGGCAGTGCACACCATGTGATTGCAACTACATACAGAATCTTTCAATCGTCTACTCCGCTCTGTATGGAACGTGCCGACATGTGTTTTGGGTATTCTAATGTAGCACTTTGCCGCAGGGTGGAGGTGGGGCGCCAGCGCTGCAGAAGGCGCTTCGGCCAACAACACATCGCTTATCTGCGGCAGATGCACGCCTTCTGGAAGAGTCCCTTCGCTTTGGTGTGACAAGGCTATTTGCAGCAGACTTAGATACGGTGCAACGATCCGACGCAGATGGCGTTGTGACGACCGCGCCTGCGCAGCCAGTCAGCAGCTCTGGCAGAGGTGGACTGGATCAAGCGCAAGACGACGGACATCGGCCATCTATGTCGGGGCGACTTGAGACGAAGATCGAGGAGCTTGAGACCAGGCACGGAGATACTGCTGAGCTGAATCACCCGCCGGGAGACAGCGACATGCATGATGATGGCAGTGTGTGTCGAGATGGTGTGAGCCTTTCTTAAATTGACTTGTCTAGCCATCTGTGACTGCGTCAGTGTTAACTGCTGCGGCACTCTTTCTGTGTGAATGTGCATAGCCTATGCTGTTTTCAACATTTCATCGTAGCTGAACGATTTGCCGTCAGGCGCCGTTCGTGGCCATGCTGATTTGCAGTCTGTGTGCTTGCCCTGTGGCAATTTCGAATTTTAATAATTTATCAACAATACTTACGTATGCAGGAATTCCTCCGATTGCACAGGAGCCTCCGGCCATGCGGCCTGCTGCTACAGAGGTGGTAAGTAAGGAGCAGCTACAGAAATTGATTTCAGCGCTAGAGGGCGTGCTTGGCAGCATGCCTGACAGTGAGCAATATCCGCTCCCCAAAGAGAAGGTGGATGAGGTTGAAGGGGCTTTTCTGCAAGATTGGCGCACGATTTCTGCAAGCAGCCGCTTCTGCAGAGACCGGGTGGGACTTCTCGGCCCACCTTTGCAGAATGTGAACTCATTTGCTCTGCAGTGACGTTTGGACTGACAGCACTGACAATTTAGATTTCAGCTGTATGTGCAGGCCCATGAAGATCAGGAAGATGATGAACCCGATTCGGAGGAGCAGGATGAGGGAACAGATAAAATGTCTGTGAGCATGCTTGCTAGTAGTTCTGCAGCTTTTTGGCAACGGATGTTACGGCTGCGGTGGGATAGGTTGCAAGCAGAAGAAGCAGAGGCCCTACTGGAGCAGGAAATTCCTGCAGTGGAAGGTGCAGACGATGACGCCTCGGGTACGCTGATTCACTGGCCACTGGCATGTTCACCCTGACATGTGTGTTCAGCGTGTCGCCGCACCTGTAGTACTGCACAATGTACGATTTTGTGAAGGATGTGTCCCTGCAGAGGAGATCCCTCGAGTGTCAAATTCAAATGGGTCACAGTGGGCTGCCGGGGAGGAATCTGACAGCCGTGCTGTTAGACAAGGACGAGGAGCTCGTGCACGCCGTCCAACAAAACGCCGCTTCCATGATGATACACCTTCTCCACGTGCAACCACCACAGTCGTACGCGATGAGGCGGACAGTCAGGCACAGGGTGGTGGTGTTAGCACAACCAAACGCAGCAGGCCTGCCATTGCACCCCCACAGGCATCTGGTGGTTTTCCCACCCTGGGAATGCCGGTGGCGACGGGCGGTGCCAACCCTTCACAAGCCTCGCTTGTCCAGCTCCGCACTCAATTTGAAAATATCGTCAAGGCTCTGCAGGACCCCAGCTCATTAGTTAATGGAATCTACAAGCGTGCACAAGAGCGATTACGCTCAATGATCACAGATGCTGGACTGGATCTAGGCTCAGATCGGGATCAATATGTGTTCAATTATGCCCTACAAGTGAGTCCTTGCCCCAGCTGTCTCAGCTATGATGCCTGAGTTTGCATTGCGGGCGCTCTCTTGTAGCCACAGTTCAAACGTCTTTCTGCACAATTGTGACTGTGCAGGCGGCACAGATTCTTTTGATAATGCGGCCTCAGAATGAGCTCCCAAGCGATTTCCAGGACTACACACTGATCGCGCTCATAGCTGTGGCAGCTCACTTGTCAGGGCATCCTTTGGGCACCGATGACGGCATTCATGTCCTTGCAAGCAAATACCAACAAGCACTTGTCGACCTGAAATCTGTGGTCAATCACATACTCGGGCAAATGAGTGATTACCGGATCTCGACAGAGCTGATGCGATCACAACAGGTCGCAGTGGCGTTCGTAAATCCGCCTATGGAACATGGAGGTGTGTGTCCGCAGCGACTGCTATTGCTGCTTGCTGCGGCACGGATTGCTACATCGCCTGCCTCAACGTCATGCTGTATTGGCCCAGCTGCATCTGACCTACACGCGTGGATTGTGACTGTGTCAAGACGATCTGAATCCCTACTTGCTGCAGCTGTTCACACATCACAAGCGGATGATTTTGTAACAGAAGTTGAGAATATCATGAAGCTTCCCACGGCGATTGCTGCCGCAAATGCCGGCGGTCTCAGTGAAGAGGCGCGCGCTGACTATGAGCATCGCATGGCTTGGGTTCAACAAGTTGCAGCATCCACTGCTGGTAACGAGGCAAACCAGGCCCTTGTAGAGACAGTACGTAATTGGTCTGATCTGCAGCGACAGCTGTTCACATCAGATCTTGCACATAAATGGCGCATTGATGCGGTGACTCACCGATATCAGCAACACATGGAGAAGGTGCGGTTGGCCCTGCAGTTCTGACAATCCAGTCACTATCGAATCAGTCACGGGTGTTTGCAACCAAAGGACATGATGCAGGTTCGGACATGCGCTCAAAAGGTCATTGACGGCATCAACGAATCATACAAGAAGGAGAAGATGGCTTTGGAAGCAGGCCATCAGGCAATGTTTGCACAAATGCAGAATCTGGCTTCTCAGGCAACACTTGGGGTGAACTTGTCAGCTCATCTAGCGCGGCAAGATGCGCCTGCCGCCACGCCCTCACAGCAAACAAGCGTGCGCTGCTGTCACAGCTTAATGTTTGTTGGCACCTGCACCGCTTGCAGTCTCTAATCTCCCTGAGCAGCAAAACAAGACACTGTCCTGGATAGACTGCATCTTGAGCTCAACAATTGATTGGCAGCTGTACTGCAATTATTTGTTGCACCACACTTCGCATTTTCCGCAGGTGTTCCAGGATGCTTAACTCCGCCGTTTCTGCAGTAATCGTGATCAACGGACGTATGCCAGTGGACGCGTGGTAGCGCAGGTGATGGAATGCTGGTGTCCAAGGATCGAGTTTCCTTTTTGAGTTATGTTGCATGTATCAGGGTTCATGTGATGGAGACTGTGCCAGTGTACTCCTGGCGTGTTTGTAATTGACGCGTGATGATATATCGCTCGCAACATGACAGTAGTCCTGCGCGAGTCATGTCCGAAATGCTGTGCATCTCCTGCAAGCGAAGGATGTCTTGCCCATCCAAGACCTCGCATTGCATGGCCTCGCAGAGGCAATGAAATCCTTGTCTATGAAACGTTGGTTGCAACATTGATTGCAGGCTAGAATGCTGTTTCGCGTGTTCTATCTGGAAGGAAATAATGTCAGGCCTAATTCTACCTACTTCGGCCGTTTACAACACGTATCGATTGACCATGCTCACCTGATGTGCAGCAGGATTATAGCCGCTATCGAGCATTTGCACATGATGCATATTATCGCGTCTCGTCAATGTGCAGATTGACAGGCAGATCTCTATCTGCGTCAGACCTGCGTGTATGCATGCGCGGTGCTCTATATGCGTGGCCGGCTACAGTACTGCCGA
Organism: Ulva mutabilis; assembly: GCA_900538255.1. Classification (NCBI taxonomy): domain Eukaryota; kingdom Viridiplantae; phylum Chlorophyta; class Ulvophyceae; order Ulvales; family Ulvaceae; genus Ulva; species Ulva mutabilis. The sequence goes on along the minus strand of UNSF01000064.1, from coordinate 387,264 downwards.
GTGGCGCTATGCACTGTTACATCGAAGGGCTCCGATCCAGTGCACCAAGCGAACGTACAAGTAGAGTCTAGACTCACATGCTACCCAGCAGATGCGAGCCGGCCAGGCGATCACCTGGCACGAACTGCGCACCCGTGAGCCGTGCTACCCAGTACTGCCGAGTGGCGCTATGCATGCATGCATGCATTGTTACCTGCTGATCATGTTGCCTGTCAAGAAGTTGCAGCCGAAGATCAGGTTTGTGACAAGACAAGTGGCTCCTGTGCGATCATCGCAGCCTTGTATACATGCAGCACGACGCTGAGACCTGAAGTAGTCCCTGACGTGTGGCTGGGAAGCTATTGCAGCCAGTTCGTTGTCAGTAGACCCAAGCAATTGCAAGTGATCGGCGGACTGTATACAACTCCTAGGCAGTATAATTGTGTTAAGCGCGCTACCTCAGCATAGCTTCGACGATCAGTGTCTGACGTCGTTAATGCGATCTCGAGTTACCGTGCTCCCGCATTGTTGGCGCCACTGCATCAGTCCGGAAAATGAGGGCCAACGCCATGGAGCGCTTTTTTGGAAAGCTGATGTCTGCTGAAGAGCGCACAAACGAGGCTCGTGGTGTGTGTAATTTCAACTATTTTCTTTGTCTTGCTCCGTGATCAAGCTGCGTTGCGTCGTGCCAGACGCAACTTCGCGTCGCAGCGCTAGTTCCTGCAAATTGCGCTGTCCGAAATAGTTTTCTTTTGCTTGGCATAAAGGGGACATCATCAAAATCAGCACGAATACCGTGGCTCTACGATTCCAGGCTGAATCCTTTGCACCGCCCGCGCAACTGTGCCACAAGGCACTGCAGCAACTGTAGTTGATTCAGAAAACTGTTACTTCGATACGGGCTTAGGTAATCGATTTGTGCCTCCGGTCCAACGGTTTTGTCGCTTGGTGGCACCAGAAAGTTTCCAGTTGCCTAACACGTTGTTCATCGTCGCGCTGCTTTCAACACGCAATTGTGCGCCCCTGCAGCATCGACATCCGCGGCAAGACACTACACATCAAGACCTTCCTTTGCAGGTCAGCAGCACCTCAGCGCATTCAAAGCGCCAGTTGGTGCTCTGCCTGGCGCGCAAAGTTCGCGCACACAAGCAGCTACACCATCAAAGTCTGCCAAGCCAGGTCGGACGTACACGTTTGCTAGAAGCCAGAGCCAAGTGCAAGGCAGCACATTGAGACATGCTCAATCGAGATCAGCCATTCCTTCAGCCACACCTGCATCACCAGCAAAGACGGCGGCAACTGGCCCTAGTCGCATCCACAGGTCCACCCGACATGCTGGGTCTACCGTACCTCGCCCTCCTTCACGATCTCACAGCTGCAGCCGTGCACAAGCTGAACCATCACCCCCGCAAGCGCCGCAGCAACACAGCCCCTCGGCGCCTGTCACACACAAGCACCGTCTGCTTGGACCAATGCCAGAGGCTCCGCCTGTGTCTGTGCTGCAAACCAGGCCAGCCACATCTCAGCCTCGCTCTCGCACTTCAGTTGGGGCAATGCGGTCAAGGCAATACACGCCGTCCCCATCACCACCACCAAGGAACGGCGCTTTGCAACCCACACCGCCATCGCGACTTCCGACCAACCTGCTGCAGCACCCAAGCCACTATCAGCATATACAATCAGCAAATCCAGCACTGCGAAGAAGCACGGATGAGCGGCAGCGATCCTGCACACCTGATCGCTCATGCAAGCTGACCACGCACCCGTCTGGGGCCGTAGATCAAACATCTTCCTCCTCCCGCATCCGCCATCGGTCAACCACTCCGGTCCGCGTGACAAAGGATGCTCAGCTGCGCCGTGACGAAGCGGCGGTAAAGCACAAGCGCACTCCGTCATCGCAAGACTCACCGCTACGCCGCCGCGTGACAACTCTGGCCCGGGCCACTGTGGCCCAGCCCTCAAGGCAGTCGTGGGATGGTTCACGTGGCCCGCCTGATCCAGCCCTCAAACCCACCCCGCCACGGCATCAGCAGTTCATACCCGCTGCTACTTCCGCGTCCCTGACCAGGCCGTCCCCTGGATCTTTCCGCAGTCACTTGCCAAAGGATGCACCCGCCGCATCAGGTGGCAGTGCCGCATCTGCCAGCACAGCTGCTGCTCCTCCTGTGGTGGGCTTGTCGGAACGGGTGAGACCGCCAGCAGAAACAGGTGCATGTCAGGTTGAAGAACAGCTGGAAGGCTATGAGCTTGGGCCTGTCATTGGCGAAGGTGGCTTCTGCAAGGTCAAGAGTGGGCGCCATTTGGCATCTGAACGACCGGTTGCGATCAAAGTCATCAACAAGGTGTGCACACCCTTCCAGCACAATCAAATACCCAATTTCTCAGCTGTCTATGCCAGAGTGCTGCAACAGGCTGCAGTTTCGACAACTTCGCCTTAGTGCAGACGGCTCTGAAAGACCGTCATGACTGGAGGCGTGTTGGTCGAGAGATCCGGATTCTGAAGCGTCTGAAGAACCACCCAGCCGTGATACACGTGTACGACGTCATCTCTGTCAAATCTGAGGTGTATGTCATCCAGGAGCTCGCACAGGGAGGCAGCCTTCTGGACTACGTCCGTGACCGCAAGCGCGTCTCAGAGGACCTAGCTATGCGGCTCTTCCTGCAGGTTGTGGCCGGCCTACAGTACTGCCACGAAAATGAGGTGGGGCATCGCATGTGATGAGCTTGTGCCCAACGAATCTGCTCAATCCTTTGATGCTCCAATTTGCTGCTAATCTGGACCATGCTTGTGCGGCCTAGCTCAGAGATTGCCCGTGCATTCCAGCACTGCCAGGCAGCCTGAGCAGCTCGTTTTGGCAACGGTGCAGGTTGTCCATCGGGATATCAAGCTGGAGAACCTGCTGATGGATGCCGAGCGAAATATGAAGCTCATTGACTTTGGATTAGCAGCTATATTCAGCCCTGGCACGCCCCTCCGTGTCCACTGTGGCTCCCCCTCGTATGCAGCGCCCGAGATCATCGGGCGGCAGAACTACGAGGGCCCGCCTGTCGATGTCTGGAGCCTGGGAATTGTGACCTTTGCGATGGTGTGTGGGCACCTGCCATTCTACTCAAGAAACGGTGCGCACTACCGCCTACCACGCCGTGCTGCCCCTCATTCGGCACCCGTCCGCCAAAGAACTCTCAAAGTCGCCCTACACTTGATCAGCTTGCGCCAGTAGGGACATGTGAATGTGCATGGGGTGGCACGACGACTGCCTACATGGCCGCCATGTGTAGGGAGGTCGGACCTCAGCAGGAAGATCATGGCAGGCAAGTACCATGCACCAGACTCGATGTCTGACAGCATGAAGGATATCGTCGCCTGCATGCTCACGGTCGACCCCACGCGGCGCATCACACTGCCGCAGATCATGACCCATCGCTGGGTGTCTGGGTCACTGTCGCGGCGGTCAGTCTACCTGCCGCGTGCGCTGCTGCCGTTTGATGAGGTGAGCAACACGTACGTGGTCGACCAGCGCGTCCTCGACCATATGTCCGGCATGGGCGTGCCCCTGGCGATGGTCATGCACGACCTGCAGCAGCGTGAGTGCAACATCGTGACAGCAACGTACTTCCTGCTGGCGGAGGTGCTGCGCGACGGCAAGGGCCTACCCGAGATATCCTGCGCAGCCCGGCGGCTGGGTGCCGCGCTGCACAAGCGCTCTGACCGTGCAAAGTCTGCGCACGGTTTCAGCCTCGACATCAACGACGTCGGAGATCGGGACGATCAGGCACACTTTGCGCCGAGCCGGAGCCGCCGCGAGGCATGATTTATGTGTCACATCGTGTGCGGCTGATGGGGCTGGAACTGAAGTGGTTGGGAGCGCCGCAGACCGCCCCGTTGGGGCGTGATGATAGTGGCGCAGCCATGGTTTTTAGGTCAGAGGCGGTCACACGAGACTTGCCGCTGTGGTTCCGCCGCACCGCGAGCTGTGGTTGGTGGTTGATGTGAATTTTGTCGCATGGGGTTGCACCTTTGTGTGAAGCTTAACTGCGACACTCTGGGCACCCATGGATTTTGAATTTTTGGCAGCTGTGTAAGTTTGAACCACATGGCAGGCTAGAAGCACACAGACATGACACACACCGTGGGTGCACAGCATGCAACGCCTGCCCGTCCCTGCTATCCCTGCTATCCGCAACTTCACTCGGAGGACCAAGTTCACAATCGTACAGGCACAGACATCACTATGTGAAATGCACACGGTTTCGCAGCAAAGACTAGACCCACAAACCTACATCGTTGCGTGTTGTAGTGCAAACCTGTGCATGGCTGTGCACTCATAGTATTCCACAATGACCATGCGGTAAACCGCGGATCTTCCTTGGTAGTATAGCAGTCCATTTCCACTTGACGCAGCCTCCGATTTGTACACACTTGATGGACCACAGGAGTGATGATGGCATGCTATGCATGCAGCAGCTTTTCAGAAGCCGGCGTTTCCACCAGTCCGTGATGGTGCACTGCTACCCGATTGTGCTCGTCCCTTTGCGGTGATGAGAAACAGTACACGTCTGCACGGGTCTGTGCACCTAGCACATGTGCATCGGCAGCGCCTTGTAGAGCCCGCCGCGGCTGCCAGTGGGGCGTGCACACGCCGCTCCTGGGCATCCGCGTGTCCATGCTCGGTCGCGCAGTAACTGTGGAGCGCCAGCGTGGACAGCTTGCACGCTCCATGCAGTGCGAAATAGGCTGCAAGCACAAAATGTGAAACACTCACACATGCAGCACATGAACCCCCGGCTGTTGATCTAGCGAGTAATGATTACGTTGGCGAACTCCAAACGGTCCCGTGTCACTGCCATGATGACATCCGCTCGCACAAAGGCGCCCCACAGGGGCTTCCACTGGCGATATAGTTTGCAGACACGCTTGCCGTGCAGCATCCGTCTTTGCCCCCTGAGAGACGGCATGATACTGACAATGCATGACGCGCATGATCCCTCAGGCCGGCGCCCGATGCACCATGTCGTGGCACTGCGTGCACCGCCGCGCACTGCTGTGGCGGAACGGTTCACTGGACTCGTGTCACCCAGACGTCGACTTTCCCCTCTCTAAAGCACGTGTCAGTGCACCGTTTGATGCTGACGCTACGTATGCAGTACTGATGACCAGCCCGACTACTCTGGAGCCCCTGCACCACTCGGACCTGCTGGCCCTGCTGGAGGTGCCTGAGGGGCCACCGGCCTGCATTGACCACCGGCCTGCATTGACCACCGGCCTGCATGGAGGCGCAGCCCATACCTGCCGGGCGCGCCATGCAAACCATGCACATGCGTGATGGGGACCCCCCCACCCGCACATCCGGCACATGCTCAGTGGCGCTTCCTCCGGCGTGGCCCGGGGCACCCACGTGTTCTAGTGGACCGTCCCAGCCCGCGTTACATGAAAGTCAGTGTAATTGGCTTAAACGTCGTGCAGCGGCCTGCAGACCGGTATCCGGAGGCGCAGGAGCCGCTTGATAGATCTCCACAACAACATCCAGTACTTCAAGTTCCGAAGTTCGGAGTACTCCAATCCAGTATTCACGCAAACGCCGTACGGTCGTCGGGGCGGGTGACTTCAACGCGAGCCGACGCTGGCACAACACGGCAGGTCACAATTTTGCCTCTATGTTGCAGCTGATCTGCAATTCCTGTCTGGTATTATTTCAGCTGCACCGACATGCTGTGGGCATGGCAGGCATGCGGATGCATCCGTATCCATGGCCACGTTCGCGCGTTTAGGGTATATTATCAGTCACACCTAGAAGTTATATGCAATTCCATCACGACACAGGAGCTACGAGCCTGATACCCACCCGCGTGGGTACCGGGTTTGCGTAGGTAGGCTGTGGATGGGTACCACTGCCAACTCACCAGCATTCAATCAGAAAATAGATCTGATGCTGTGGTAGGGCATCAATAGGTGTTATGATGCTTGAGTGATTGCAATTAAACTAGGTATTTGGCATACTTTGGTCATGGCTTGGCATTCAACTACCCTCTTGGCCAGCTGGGATACCTATGCGCGTGGAATGCGGGGGTATCACTGTGTAACACATGGGTACTGCAGCCAATGCATCCGCATGCACCCATAATTTGCCTGTAGACACGCGACTGGACGCGTAGCGAAGAGTTTGTACCCGTTCACGGCCGTGCACTCGGCTGCTGTCTCACACGCTACCAACGCGCATGGGAAGCCAAAGGACGTGTTTTCTGTTCCGCACCAGGTTGTTCGCGCTATGGAGCAAGATCTAGGTCGGGTGCTAGCCCAGTTTGCAAAAACTCAAGTGCCAGCTTCAGTTAACGTTGCAGAGTTCTCAGTCACGTATCTGCACTGCGCAGCGGCGCGCCATTGAGTAGCAAAGTATGAAAGCGATTTAGAGAAAAATGTAGCCTCGATTTGCAGCGTTCTTAAAACATGAGATACGTTCTTAAAACGACCAAGTTTGAGTGGCCTCGACCAACAAGGCCTCGCGAGGGCGATGTGCATTGCAGCTGCACTGCGTCAGACACAGGCAGCTGCAATCGTTGCGACGTACTGTCATGAGCTGTCATGAGCATTCGAATAAGGATCAAGTAGCTACAAAGTCTAACCAAGTGGGGTATCACGGGAGGGTGTCGTGTCTGATGTCTGCACAACCCGGCCTCGCCCCTTCCAGATCTAGGCTTGCATGCACAAGTCATCTAAGAGCAGACCTAGCGCAACATTGTGTTCAGTGTTTCTCAATCGATCACATCGGCATTCCGCATGCCTGTTTTGGCACTCGTCATGACGGAGCCCTGCTATTAGACACGCGATAACACACATGCACAACATGTACACGCTATTTCACAATTGCTTACACTGTTTGCGTCCAGCCGCGCATAAGGCACCTGCATGCGCACAGCGCTGCGGCGGTCCCGGCGCCGCAAGACAGGCACAGCTTCCAAGCAACACTTAACGACGTGCACCGGAGATTGATCTTGTGAGTACTTGAAGCTAATCATTTGACGTGCTTGATGCTCGCAGAATGCCGTGGCCAGCTGGCCAGCATGAGCACAAGCGCTGCAGTGCTGTCGAGGCTCACCGCGGTGCACCGGTGAGTACCGCTGCAGGCAACCGTGCGCAGCGAGTGCCAAATTTACGACCGCAGGTCTACGACACAGCACAGTACGACGTCGTTGACGTGCTACAGCGTTGCGAAGTGGTACGTGAGGTCACATACGTGCGCCGCGAGAGTCTCTACTGACACACATACGCAGCGAGTGCTCGCTCGCCGCGGTCAGGTTGCGCTCAATTGCGCTCCAGACACGCCGGCAATACGGCCGGTTCACGGGCGTCGCTAGCTGAGTTGACCGCCGCATAATGGCTATCATGAAGTATGTGGTACACCGAGATCCACGCAAGAGCCCCGCAGCGAGCACGAGAGTACCGTGGTAATTGTAAACCTCCGCCGAAGTCCGTCTGCGGAGCAGACGAAGAAATTTATTTTTGGGCCGCCGACAGGCTTGGCCTGGGACAGATCACACCAATTATTGTCGGCGCGCGCCGCTCTTGATGGCGCAGTCGTCCGCCTGTGCACATGAATACTGCCGTCATGGCTGTCATGCATGTCATAGCAAAGGCTGGTTCGGTCAAGCACGTGCATTCGGATCATCATCTCGCAGTGTCAGCCACAAATCGGCTTGTTCGGACGGGACAAGGATCTCCAATGCCACATGTACCGCCTTGCCATGTGCTCAGGACATTAGACAACGCGTTGCAACGGTGGTGATACAGCCAGCATGATGCATAACGAGGGCACGTGCGTACCGGACAAGGCTGCCGAACACCAGCGGATGGGCCGACACATGTGGCCCGTTTTGCTGGGGTGGGCAGTTTGGCAGGTGGTTGCTGTGTGCGGCTGTGGCGCGGGTGCTGTACACATGTGGTGGTGTTCTGTTGCCTCGGCGCTGCTGAGTCCTAGATCTATCACTGTGTAACACATGTGGTGGTGGGGTGTGGGAGTGCGCATGCAAGTGGATGCGTGGGTGTGGTTGTGTCGGCTGTGTCGGTTCGTTGTGGCTTTTCACCTGAGTCAGTTGTTGCTTGTTGCTGTTGTCTGCTTTCGGGGGTTTGGCCGTCTACTTTCCTGCTGTTGCCCTCGCTGCTGGGCTACTGCGTTCATCTCCGTGTAACACATGTGGCCCGGACGGTGGACACGAGTTCTTTTTCTTTGTGCAGCGTCGCCGAAGGCGACGCTTCGGACGCCAGAGAAACCAATTTTCCACCGAATGAGGCATGCTCTGGACGGGACGTCGGAGGAGGTTTACAATTATCACGGTAGGCAAGCAGACGACCAAAAGCCCGCAAACAGGCAGCAACAAGCAGCAACAGTCCAAGGCGCGAAGCCACAACGAACTGGCACAGCCGACACGACCGCACCCACACATCCACACACGCGCACTGCAGCGCACCCCACCACCGCGTCAACCCCACCACCGCGTCAACCGCATCAACCACACCACAGCCGTACACTGAAACCGTCCGCACCCCGCACCTCCGTCCGCCACCAGCAGGCCCGGCCGCCGCTCACACCAGCACCAGCACCACCGCGATCAGCCCCACCTCGCGAGCACTCCCACGCCTGCGCCGGGCATGCACCCCCCCCCCCCCCCCCGCATGCAAGCCTGGGGGCGCACGCCTCCTCCAGGGCGGGCCGTACCAGCCCCACGATAGCGGCCTGGCAGGGGCGGCAGAGCGAGGCACCAGGGCGCTCGTGACACCACATCGCCTACCCCTCGGCAGCCCGCGGCCACACATGGGAGAGCAGGGAGAGCGGGCAAAGCATGCCATGAAGTATGTTTAGTACATGATGATAATACCTGATTGTCTGCTACACATCTTCGTACGCAGGGCACTCTGCGGCCGGCTCCAAATAGCTGGCAAACAGGCTGTGCTGATATACTTAGAGACACCATACATTACTCCTGCAGCCTCAGTTATGACGCGCGTCGCATGAACGCGGAACTAATGAGCAGCGGGAGCCGGGGGCCCGGCAATATGGCTGGCTGCATGCCTGGCTGCATGCAGCAGCAGGAGGCGTGCATGTTTTTCAGAGCTACACAGAGTGCGAGCAAATTCCGCAGGGGTGTGCATCCCCAATCAGACAGTTGTATCAACTGTGCTCGTGCCTCTCGTGATGCGTTTGTATTCCCACTCCGTCGCTCGCCGTACTCTGAGCTGGGTGCTGCAGCTGAGCGTATGCGTGCAGACTAGGTCACCGCGTAAGAGCTGGCGTTCAAGCACCTGCCGGTGTGCTGTGGCATAGGTGCACATGTGGTGGCCGCTGCTGGCGCCAGTGGTGGCGTCGGTGGGTCCCATACGCTTCGCAATGCCAAAGTCCGGGCTGACATCACCTCCTGGGCGCGGCAGCAGCGCTGTGTTGGTGCGCACGCCTCTACTGTAGCGGTTTGGCACCTCCGGAAACGTCCTCGCCCAAACCCTGTCTTGCATGCGCAACCCGCTCGGGGGGGGGGGGGGGGGGGCACAGCTTTGCCTCCCGGATTCCGGTGTTGCGCGGTACATGCAGTCGCCGTGTTGTATCGTGTACTCCAACATGGCACTGCGTGCCTCTCATCCTCCTGGCAATTATGCTGTGCAGTATGGTGCTGTGCGTCACCCCCATGCATGTCTCCTGTGTGGGTACGGGTGCATGACACGCATGCTGGTCTGTGTGCTGCTGATCCGCGTGAGCACAGGTGAGGTCACATCGAGCATCTACTGCTGTGCTTTGAACAGTCATACTTTGTCTTAGTGTAGTCTGCGGCTCTGTCCGCACTCACAAGACAAAACCTGTGTTGTTGTATTGTATGCATCCTTCTGCCCTTGTGTTCACCCTTCCATGGTCTGTCATGCATATGGTGTTGCCTGCCTCCGGTCAGATCTTAGAACTGCGCACTGTGGCGGATGAGGTGGCTGCCATCGTCGACCGTGCTTTTCCGGCCACAAATGTGTGTGAGGGTGTTGCGACTGCGTTGACCGGTCCTTTCCTCCTGTGTCCCGGGACTGCCCCGCCTCCCTGTACGTGTCGCCCAGCTCTCTCGTCGCCTCTGCACTCGCCTTGTGGCCGCTATTTATGGGCACGGCCTCCCGGATCTCTGCCATGTGCGCGTCTGTGCCCGTGGCTGTGCCTGCTGTGTGGCTGCCCCGCTGGACCCAACTGCGTGTTTGGTCGTCTGAGTTGTTTGGGTTCCTCGACCATGAGCGGGCTCCCTGGCCCCCCTCAGGCTGTCTGCTGGGATTGTGCGTGGACCATTCTTCCGCCCCTGCTCGCAGGGGTGCATTGGCGACATCACCGATGCCCGTCTGGATTTGGCGTGATGCGAGATTGGGTCTTTGCTTGGTTGTTTTGGTCAGGGTGTGGCGAAGGGCGTCCCGTGCTGACTCACTGGTCAGCGCAGACATGCGACATGAAAAGCGGAGTCTGACCCCACCGCCGCGAGATAGAGAGCGCGATCAGAGGTCCTGCTCCATCGGAGACACTACCGCTCAGCCATGGACCAAAACCTGGCTACTCATTTGCACATTTTTTACAATGCCGTGGCGCACGTTGTCAATGAATGAAGTATTCTGAACGGCCGACGCAGAGGTGGCGCGACATCTCCTGCCACATGGCTACTTGACGTGCGCATCTGTTTTGTGAGGTAGAACGGGTGGTTTGCATGGATACGTGATCCTTGACTTGGCCCGCTCTCTGACCCATGCGGCCACAGCTGCAATGTGCTGCATTTTCAACTTCATCGCCATCGTTGTCTATCTATAAGCGAGGCAAGTGTGCGCGAGCATGCTCCATTCCGCAGCGGCCTTCCTTGCTGAGTGTTCCAGGAATTGGAAAACGTGCACTCGACCGCCTTCAGAAGGCGTCTGTAGAAAGCGTTTCGGAGTTATGCGATCTGTACGTTGAAGAGCATGGCAGAAGCAAGGAGTCGCTCGTCAAGTATCTCAAGGTATTTGCAAATGAATTATGTTGACGGAACGCGGTCTTGCATTTGTGTTGGCCTCGGACGGCTGGTCTGTGTATCGCACACAGCGTCTGAACCTGATTCGCCCCTTCCGTTTGCAGGATCTCGGCATCCACTCCCGGTGGACAAGTACGATCGCAGATTGGATCGACAAAGAAACACAGGCATCCAAGCGGCCATCAGTGACGTTCTGCGTCGAAGGGAACGTTGGCGCAGGCAAATCAACATGGCTAGACATGGTACGCTCAGATGGAAGGGACGTGTCGCTTTCAGGCCTGCACGAGGTTATCGAAGTCGTGCCAGAGCCAGTGAGCTCTTGGCAAAGCCTGCAAACAGGAAATCTGCTTGAGCTCTTCTACAAGAATCCACAGAAGTATGCTTTTGCGTTCCAGCAGTATGTGCTCATCACGCGGATGCAACAGGTGCTCATCCGATTCCCCACCACCAAAGATTGCAAACAAACTCTACTGTATGATGACCAAGCGCATGCTAGATTAGAATATCAACTGACGCGTGCAGGAGAAGCAGTCCAGAGACTCTGGTGCAGCTCTTCGACTGATAGAGCGGTCAGTATTTTGTGATCGGATGGTATTTGTGCGTGCCGTGCACGCCCTAAAGCAGCTGAACGAAGTTGAGCTGGAGATCTACGACTCTTGGTTCAACCCGATGCTGGACTGGCAGCCCCAGCTTGTTCCAGATGGGTTTGTGTACCTCAAGACGGACGCTGAGACCTGCGCCCGCCGGATCGAGATGCGGCAGCGACAAGAGGAAGCCGGAGTGCCGCTCGACTACCTGGAGCGCCTGCATGGTCTGCATGACAAGTGGCTGGTGGGAGGTGGTAATTTCGTGCGCAATGCACACCATGGCATGGTGCTTGGGCAACCAACGGCCGTCACACCCAACACCCTATTCCCTGCTGGTGTGATGCGCAAAGCTGTGCATGGATCTGCCATGTTTGTCACCAGTCATGTGCATGTTCAAACAGTGACACTGTCACCACTGCCGGCATGCGCAGCTTCCTTTGCTGATGATGTGATGCCCTGTTGCAGGGCAGGGTCAGACGAATATGGCGGGAGCTGCCCTTCACATGCAAGACCTGGCCATGCCAGACCCTGAGTTTGTCCCCCACCCCCACTGTGAGACATGCTCAATCCTGATCTTTTTGCCCGTGTCTGCCTCACAGCAGGTCAACGTGGTGGTCGGCGCCCAGCCTGTGTGCTCCCCGCCCATGCTGACTCTGGTGCAGGCAGCTCACTATCCCACCGCTGCCAGAGATGCTACAAGGCAATGTCGTCCTGCTGGACCGCGAGCGGCTGAAAGACAAGTGTGATGTTGCAGCCACGACTCGCCTTCACCTGGTGCCTGCCCTACATGTGGACTGCATTGATGACATTAACATCACAGACCCTGAGGTCATTGCGCATCGATCACAGGCACGCTTCCTACGTGCCATGTAAAATTTCCAGTGTGGAAAACCAAACAATGTGTTGCGTGACATGTGGAGCAGCGATCGAAGAGTTGCCATGCTCCATGGGAGGCGTCTTGCACAGCAGATGCACTGTCGTGCTGAGCGGGCGGACATGACAGCAGTGCCGACTGATCTGCAAACAGGTGTGCATGTCGCAGCTTCCCTCGTAGAAGCAGGTGAAGCCCACCATAGCTGTGATGCAGGTGATGCATGAATACCGGTCATGGGTGCAGCTGTATCAGAAAGCCAATAGAGGAGTCTTATCACGGCTGCGGTCATTGCACCAGAGCGTGGACAAGATGACAGCAGTGCCGAGGATGCCCAACATCGGCAACATGCCCTCTGGTAGCCTTGAGATTCTGGCTGATCTCGCACAACATGCGTAGTGCCAGGAGCGAAATCCATGGTGACGTGCGCCACTTCTGTGCATGATACGATCTGATGCACCAGGAGCCGGCGATGACCTGAAAATTGCAGCTGTACAATGTCATGAGGACCGCAAAATATGAGGCGACAGAACTCACCAGCCTGTAAATTCCGAATTGTGCAGTTTTGTACCGTGCTGCCTGTGAGTCTTGACATGTGTCTTGACACATAGTGCAGCGCATCTCATGCGTGTGTTCCGCCCTCGCCAGGATATGCATACGATGCAGCGGATGTTGCATTTCCCAGATCCATTCAAGCTACACCTGCTTGCATCGGCGCCCGCAGCACAACAAACATCTGTTGCAAGCGTCCAACACCTAGTTTGTGCCATTGAGACCACGTCCCACGTGGGCCTGAGAGTATGCAACAAATCGGAAAATACTGGCGTGGGCAAACGCCTCGAACAAATCAAGGACCACTTTGTCAGAGTTGAAAATGCACGCGATTATCCGGCCTTCCTCTGCGAGGGAGATCGCATCTAGTTGCCGTAGCTGTTCCTGAACTTCTGGGTGTTGCTGGGCTTCCGCAGCAAGGCTAGCCGAAAGGAGCCACTCACACGACAGTGGTGGCGTTGTTAGACTCACATCTGCGTCCGCTGTCACGTGGTTTTTTCCAGCCTCTGCGTCTGCCTGGCCGTGGCGTCGGGCAATCCCCGCGTCACCCTTGCCCTGGTGTTGCCCTGCCCCGTTGTCCGTGAAGGTTGTAGCGCTGCCTCCCTCAGGGAGTGTCGCCTGCACTGTGTACACAAGGCTCAAGGTGTCATTAGCGGCAGCTACGGTATGTACCAACACTAAATGGTGGCCATACCTGGACAGCCTTGACATCTACGTCTGGCTCGAATTCTCCCCTACTCCACCGGCAGATCAGTGCTGTCGCCGTGGCAATTCGCCTGATATACTTGGAAGCCGTCTCTTCAGCACGCTGACTCACTGCTTCGACTTTCATGCCGGCCTCAGTGTGGGACGGCAGGCGGTCGTTGCGGCTTGGCATGACCAGTGTGGAAGGAGACACCTGCAGGCCTGGGGCAATACCTCAAAGCAAGATCGCAGTAACAGCATTATCCACGGCCAAGGGCTACACCAGCATGTGTCCATAGGAGGCCAGGTATGTAGCAAGGAACTGCTCGGCAGCAGCAGTTGTAGAGAGGAGGCATGGCACGCACGGCCGGGCGCTGCAAGACGCAGGTGGATCCTGTGGGAGGGCGCACCCGTGTCCACACGATGACGCCTCCCTCCTCGAGCTTGCTAATGGCCTGGGGGCTGTCCAACTGCTCGTAGAAGATGATGGTGCCAAACATGTAGCAGTGGCGGAACTGCTTTACCTGCTTCGAGTTTTCCAGTCTGTACATCTTTGCAATCTCTGTCCGCAGTCCCTTGGGATTGAGCTGCGTTGCACGGATATTGATGGTGACACACGCGCCATCAGGCTCCCGCGGGCTGCTCTTGATGTCCCACTCCACCACACGGAACTGCTTCCCCACGACCACGCCTTCACACAGGAACAGTTGCTCACATGTATTCCATCACTATGCATATCCGCTGCCATGAATATACCATGCGCTAGGCCGCTTGGTCGTCATTGAGGCGGAAGTGGGGTGCAGAAGCGCGCAGGGAGATGTGGTATGCATGGCTGGGGTGAACATGTCGACGGCGGTTGCTAGGGCTCCTGCCTCTCACAGCAGAGGAGTCGGTGGTGCAGGCCTCGCCTCCAGGCACAATGCAGGAGACAGAGCAGTTCACACCTGGCGTTCTCAGAGCCATCGCAATGATTGTTGGTCCACCAATCGAACGGAACACCTGCATCGACGCGCTTGCTCACGGCAGGCTGCACAGCATGGCCGCATGCGGACAGACTACTGGCGACCGTGCCGCCATTGAGCGGTGCCTGGTTCTGGTCGCTGACACCATGCAAGCCCAGCATGTGCTCATGCATGCACGCTAATCGCACCTCCCCAGCGATGCTCACGATAACACCAACACTGGCCCCCCCTGCAGCGGCCAAAACCTGGTCACGCCGCCGCTGCGCTCCCTCCACTTGCCTAAGCCGCTCAGACTCCTGCCTGCAGAGCACAACATGCTGAGCGAGGCCAAAGACGCCAGGGAGACACAGCGGTCAACAGCGTGGTGTTGCGGCCAAACCAGCAAGTCAGCCAGAGTTGGAGAGGCCACACCGCTCTCGCTCAGCGTGCAGGCGCATCTCACGCTCCTCCTTCTCACGCCGCTCAGCTTCTTTGCGAGCCTCAATCTCTCGAGCCCGCTTGGTCGCTTCTTCTTCACGAATTTTCTTCATTGCTTCCTCTTCAGCAGCTTTTCGTGCAGCCTCTACCCGTCTCCGTTCATCTTCCTGGGCCTTCTTCTGCTCCGCTTCAGCCTTGGCCTTCTCCATTGCCTCCAAACGAGCTGCCTCACGCTCCTTCTTCTGTGCCTCTTCCTCCGCGGCCTTCTGTTTGAGCCGATCCTGTTCCTGCCGCAGCTTTCCCAAAAGCTCACTACCGTTGTCTAACATTTGCGTACCCGTGGGTCCACTGTCTGCTGACGAGCCTGCACACCAGACTTGACAAATGCATGCGACATGTTTGATATATGTTCATGCGTACGGTGCACCATCAGGACGTATACGGAACACACCGCCAGATATGTAGGACATGGCTTCGTTTAAAAGGTTTGATAAGACACTGTCCTCATCCTCCGCATCGATTGGAATGACACCGTCCGGAGTCCCCTGCGCCACTTGCTGAGACGCCGAAGCCACTAAAGTTGGGCTAATCACAGGAATGGTCAGCGATACGAGAAGAGTAGCAAACATGGCGACAGGAAACCTTCTTAGAGGATGATGTGGCTCAGCAACCGCATGCTCTCCCGACCGCACGCATGTGCGGCGCGCTACACGTCGTGGCCCGGTAGACATGGCTCTAGACACCTCCCTGTCCAGTCGTCCATCGATACGTCTGGAGCCTGGCTGTACAACACAAGGACGGATATTCAGGCGCATGACGCTGCAGTTATATGTGATCTGCCCCTGCAATCGTCAACATAGCAACGGCGCGGTGTGCTTCGTGTCGTTCCCTTGCTATGCCATCGGTCGGAATGCATGAATGCAAACGCACGCTCCAGCCGGGAGCTACACGTTTAAGGAATTTTCCTTCGTACGCTGGGCCACTAAATGTATCGAAAGGCGTCCGTGGCCTCGTCTTGTGCGCGACGCAGGCCGCTGCACGTATGCCGCATAGCAGCCACTTGGTCGTTTCCCACAGATCGCCTGTAGCTTAAATTTCCTTGCAGCAGTATATCTTATGTGCCTGCTGCGTTTTCCGGCATCTGTGCGTACAACGTGCAGTTGTCTCGATGCATCGCGATGATATACAATGCAAACCCGGTGGCTACATGTGTCGCGTCGCGGCGCATGATCATGGCCACAAACGCGGTGCGATACAAGACAGCAATGCGTTGCTGGTCAATCACTCAATTACAACACGGAAGACCGCCCAATTTCAGCAGTCATCAGTCCCAATGTGAATGAAGACCGGGGAGTGCAGTCCATCTGCACTATCAGTCACAGCGGGAGCAACACAGCTGGGCACATATTCATTTGGCAGATCCGTCACATCGTCTCCATCAGGCACACCACTGACCCACTGGTGAGTGCGTGCTTGCAAAATGCATGACACTCCCATATTTGCGGCCCGGCTTATCCCCATCTCATCTCTCAGCTGAGCATCTTGCGAGGCGCTGCAGGATGGCATGTCCGTGGACGGAGGTCCAATGTCGCCAATCGATTCGTCCATCCCCAACCTTGAATCATGGGCAGATGACCCCTCCGCACCAGATGGGGCCTCCGCAGCTGAGTGGCCACTCGTGTCCTCTACATCGTCATGTGCATATGGCATGCTTGTGGTACCCGCACTGGCCTTCCTAGAAGCACGAGGGAATGACTCTGACACAAAATACGGTGCCATGTGCGCCTCATCGCTCTCAGTTGCGCTTTGCCCATGCGGAAGCTCATTGATGACAGCCAGCTTGCCAGCAGGACTTGCACACGGGGGAATGCATGGCAGGGACTCTGGATGCAATTGCAGCGGGGGCGTGGCCACTGGTGTCATGCTGCTCAGGCTCAGGTCAACAGCTTCACTCAAGGAAGTTGCTGCTGAGCGCGTCAGCAACGACCACCGCCTTCCGCGGAGCCAGTCAGCATGCTTCTGGCTGCGTGAACCTGTACTCATGTCACCACACTGTAACAGCACTCATGCAATTCGCGTGGGGGACCAGGGTACGGGTGAAGCGACCCAGCTGCAGAACTCATTTGTTGTGCTTCAGCGTTTCATGTTTCAACACTTCAATGCTACTGAGTACGGGAGGCATCTCATGAGGTGGCCGAACCTTTCATCCATGCTTTGTAGGCAGGCAGGTGGTCTGTGGCTGGCATGCAGGATGCATGCAACTCTGGAAGATCCGGACTGGCGCTCTGAGTGGTTCTGCTGCTACCCACCGAAAACACTGCATAGAAACCCAATGCATGATCAGGACGTGTGATACCGAAACCACTGTTTCTGGCAGCCTCTCTTGTAAACATATCCAACTTGCCATACACCAACACAGGCCCTGGTAAACGTAAATGTACAGTACTTGCCGTAGCCGACTAAGCCATTGACATCTCTGGCGAATCGGCAGTCCGGGTCCGAGACATAGGAGGTGCTAGGGTAAACCGACCGGAAAACCCCTCAGACGCGCACATGCAAGTCACAGGGCTTTGCAGGTCCCGATTCCTGTGCTATGCGAGCTGGTCACATGCGCACGTGTTCGACCGTTAGGTGCGCACGCACGATCGACCCGGAGACCTTGTGCCGGCAGCGGTGTTGTGCCGTCTCAGCTCAACAAGGCACAACACCGCTGTGCGAAAAAGGTCAGCTATTCCAGTCACTCCAACCACTGGTGCCCGCACCATGCAACAGCATCAGTGCATCTGCGCTTTCGCATTTTCACAAGGCATGTGCATAGACTGACATCGCACGTGACAGTCTGACTGGTTTTGTCGATGAGTCTGGCTCTGGCAGCGATGCCATGTTGAGCTGAGATGCATTCCCTGTGGATACGTGACGGGTGAGCATTGCCTCAGTCGTGGAGGTCCTGCAAACGCCAGCCACCTTGTTATGGGTCGAGGGCCCTATCTGAAGCATATGGGAGCTGCTTGCAGTGGCATGATGCATGGGCACAGCACCGATGGCAGCGTGGGAGCAAACCTGGCCGCACCACGAAGCGGCTGACTGTCATAGCTGATTCCCGATGTCAGGGAGGGCATCGTTGGTGTGCCTTGGAGCTCGTCGTCCACAATGCGGCACACAAGCGAAGGTGACATCAGCGACGATCTACGCCCTGCCCTTCCGGACCATGTCTGCTCCACCGGTGCAAGGGGGCCATAGCCAGTCATCGCTCTGTAGTAGTCCATCACAGATGAGTTACGTGTCAGCCGCATCCGGGTAGAGCCACGGGCCAGCGGTGACACGTCAGACATGCTGAGGGGACTGGCGCCTCCGGATATGGCTTCGCCTACTGCGCCTGCAGGCCGCCCCACAGCCGAGTAGCCTTCCCACATCGTGATGCGAGGCTGACGCCAACGCGTGCGTGAGAAAGCCGCGTACACAGCCACCGCGGCCAACAACGCTGCTAGCGTGGCGGCCCCCCACAGTATCAGAGCTCGCCATGGGAAAAAGTGGTTCTGCTGCAAAGCCACAGACTCAAAGTCTTCTGACACTGGCGTGAGGCCATCGGAATCGACCTCAAATACCCACATGTCGTCAGGCTGCTGCAGATGCTCTGTCGCAGCCGCTGTACGCACCACAGAGTCCCACTGCTCCGCAGACCTACCACACAGTCGCTCCGCACTTGTGCAACTCACAGTCAGCAGGACACTGGCCAGGATCAGGCCGGGTATGATCTTGGATATACTTGCACCGCTATCCAACAGTTCCTGGTTTGCTGCTTTGCGCAGGTGCTCGCTGACAGACGCATCTATCAGGCGATCCTCCAACACGGCGCGCTGTATGGAGGTCACCTGGCTGATGATGACGCCAGCCAGCAGCGCTCCGCTTGAGGCCGAACTGCCCCAGCCGTGAAACCCGCGATGTGACTGCGATGCGTTTGCGTCCCGACCATAAGCGCTTGGCCCGGTGTGCCCCGCAGCAGCGGACATTACAGTCACCTCCGCCTTGCTGCCAACTGTTGTATGCACATGAGCCGCAAGCATGGCAGAGAATGCAGCAATCACTGCAGCCCCATCACCGCTGCTGTTGCCCAGTTGTGCATGCAGCTGGTACGCGGTGACTAAGACCTTTGCTTGCATCACATCCACACGGTCTGTGGCGGTTGATGTGGACAAGATCTCAGCCACAGCCATTGCATAACGGATCTCAGGAGCAGCACCTGCATCATCAAGGCTTACTTGAACAGCGCTGTGATGCATCGACAGCACTCATTGAAGAATTGAGGCTCGCACCTGGAAGCAGCAGGTGAACCTGCTGAGTCTGTCTAAGATCCATGCTTGTGTCATTGGACGCAGATGCCGGGTTGGAGGGAGATTCCAGCGCAGCATGATGCTTGCTCGGAGGCGACGGCTTTCTCGTGCCACTCGAGGCCATAGGTAGATCAGAGGCAGGGGGATTCTGAGCTGGACCTGGCTTTGAGCCAGACGCCGCTGCGGGTGCAGACCGTGCCTTCTGGCGAGTTGCATCTGGCTTCGAGTCGCCATTTGCATTGTGATATGAAGGTTCCACAGAAATGATCTGGCACATATCGTTGCCAAAAAGCTCTCCGAATACCTCTGTCATCTCTTCATCCACCGCTGCAGCCGCCAAAATGGGGGCACGAAGCTCCAGGTGGACAGTGTCACTTGACAACAACTTTGACAAGACAGAATCCAATGATATCAGCAGCTGGTCTGGCAAGTGCTCATAAACACCGCCGTGAATACTGCTCGCTTGAATCTGCAAGCAGTGAGCATATGGGAGTCAACACCTTCCTACTTCAGAACCCGAGTCTGATGGAAACTACGGATGTGACACGGCATGGCAGTGGGGAGGTAGCAAAGATGAGCAGCACCTCGCACACATGACCGTACCAGCCTGGGTGGCACTGGCACCACATGGAGCCAGCATCGTCTTGCATGCACATGCCATTGCCGCTGCACACTGGCACTCCCACGCATGCCGTTCCTGTCACATTTAAGTGCACCTCAACATCTCCATTTACAGGAAGGCTGTCTGACATGAACGACAAGCATGTAAACCACGTCCCCCATCGTCCGTATAGCTCCTCTGCATGCATCACAAAATTCCCAGCCAAGCTCTGCACATACTGACGCCGTTATGTAGGATGACGCCGGACCCACCACCTTAAGGCGTTGAAAATGGAATGTAATTGTTTCGTGTAGTACCTGAATCTCGACATTAGCGCTCGCGGGCGAACACCAGTTGTCATAGCAGGCATGAAACTTTGCCCCTGCAGATGGCTGCACTGAAAGCTGAACAAGCTGTGCTCCATTGGGCACCTCAACCCTGAAGCACTTCTGAGCAGTCCCATTGGCATCATTAGGCCCCCTGCGTCAGGCAAGGGTGGTTACAACAGTGAGACAGGCACATGCAAGGGTGGTCTTCAACTTGACTACGCACATTTGAAACTTGTGTCGCCCAGCAGTGACAGCTATATCCGCAACTGTGTGATGTGTAGAGCGTAAAACAGCATCAGTGTCAGCATTCGCTGACATAAGCAACTTGTGCGCCCGCACGTCCTCTGTGGTGACAACGGTGATCTCAACCTCCGTCTTGCTCAGACTGCTTCCGGCGCCTTGAGAAAGCACACCATAGTAGTTACCCCAAGGAGGAAAGTCCTGTGTGAGAAAGACATTGTAGGAGCTGTCGCGAGACAATGACCACCGACGGTGTCACACAGGGTCGTACTAAAGACCGTACCAGCAAATCAGTGACTTCTAATGGCATGCGGCTGCTGGTGTCTGCGTCTCTCTGCAACAAAGGTAGAATGTGCAGAGCTTCTGGTGCTGTGTCAAATGGTGTATGCTTGGTCCACAACAAATTCCTGGTAGCATAGAAATCCAGCATCACATCGGACTCATCTGAGTACAGGATCTCCACCATTAGAAACAACGATCGTACGCCTTGTGGCACGTAGAATCGAAAGTATTCTAAGCCTGTGCCAGTCACCACAAATCCCTGTAATCAGCAGCGCTGTTGAGGGGCTGAACACGTATGTGTGTTCAGTGACATGAGAGCAGAGAATCCGCACCCGTGTTGGTTGGTTCAGTGACACGCGGGCAGGCAGAACACACTGAGAGTACCATTGCATTCCCTGAGACCGCCAGGGAACAACGTCAGGTGCTGTGGTTTCAGGCGCAACTGCAACAGGGACGTAGCCTGGTGAGCACCTCTGCACATCAACAGCAACTGTTGCTTGGAACGAGCCAACATCAGGGTCTGACACAGAGGGCTTTGATGCAATAAATGCTGTGAGACCAACGCCATAAACACCTTCCCCTTTTGTGGCAAATGCAAATTCAACAGGCTTTCCCCCCGCAGGCTGTAGGGGCCCATCAACAGCCTCATTGAAGAACCAATTGTCGGCTCGCTGCGAAATGTTGTGGGCAGCTGAGCACCCACGAGCTCCTGGGATGCATGGGATTCCACCCGTCATTTCTGGTTGAAGCTGCTCCATATCAGACCATAGTGACGAAGCAGCTGGCCAGGTCAGGGTTGCCCATAACTTGTCACTACCCTGCACCTGCACAAGCGAAGGGCAGAGATTGAACACCAGGTGGTACTCCATGGTGGCCGCATGCACCGGCTGACACAGCTGTTGCTACCTCTCTCGCCGAACACAAGGCACGGCAACTCCAGCACACTGAGTTTAGGTCAGGAACCTGCTCACCTCGTTCACGATCACAGCCATGTCTACAGCTTCTGGGGGCACATGAATATGCATATGAGCCATTGGAGGATGGCTGCGTGATCCATCACTTATGATGTCCACAGGCGAGTCATCGACAGGGACAGCCATAATGTTCCCCAGCAGACTACCTGGACCTGGCTGCCCTATATTGGAGGCAGTTGTATTGAGGGTTTGCAATTCAAAGCCTTCGTGTTCTACTTTGCGGACGCAGGACGCAAAGTATGCTCCAATTGACAAGTCTTCGCCACGAGCTTCGCAGTTCTCAAGCCGCCCGGGCACACCCGGACTCCACACCACCCCTGGGCCGAGCGGATTGATGAAGAAGCTGTTGGTTACATGCAAACCCAAACCCTGCAACAGCAGCACTCACCCGTGCACATCATGCGGAAGTAGATTCAGTTACATGGAAGGATCAGTGTGTCAGCGCACATGCGTGACGCTGCCCGTAGGCATCGCAGCATTGCCAACCAGCAAAGCAGCCGGTGAACGCATGTGACTCATGCCACTGCGAACAGCGCCTG
Source organism: Ulva mutabilis (assembly GCA_900538255.1). Taxonomy (NCBI): domain Eukaryota; kingdom Viridiplantae; phylum Chlorophyta; class Ulvophyceae; order Ulvales; family Ulvaceae; genus Ulva; species Ulva mutabilis. The sequence goes on along the minus strand of UNSF01000064.1, from coordinate 364,909 downwards.
CATCGGCACTGATGTGTACAATGGAATCTCCTATCCCGATGCGCCAAGGTGGGGACTGTAGCACATCTTGCGGCCTGAGGACTACTCCGTCTCCCTGACTGCCGAAGAAAAGCGACGTTTGAATCTGCATACAACAAAGACTGTGAGCAAGTACCGAACGCCCTTGTTGCAGAGGTATGATCAGGCAACAGCTTGGATGGAATCTGTTGGCAGAACTCAGAGCTAAAAACAGGACGAAGATGAATGCTTGCTTGCACACTCTTGTCATCGCTTCCAGGGCGCACCTCAAGGCCACCTGTGCAACCATGGAAGTCAATGCATCCGGCCTTCAGGGAGTGCATAGACACACTCATGAGGCTAATGTATTTACGAAACTCAGGCCATCGCACTGCACATGAGAAATCGCTCATGGATATAGCTGGTTGTTTTTGTGGACCAGAGGGAACTCCAAGTCCTGAAATCTCCACGCCATGCAGTTCGAGCTTTCCCGCAAGCTGTGGCTGCTTCAGTGAGCTTTTGTATATGTTTGTGTCTCTGTAGCCAACATCAGACCGCCGTGGGCTTGTACTTGCAGTGCTCTGTGTCAGAATTCTTCGTGTGGCAATGCTGGCCGGTTGAGCTGCCAACAGTGATGCAGCAAAAACTGGAGGTCTTTCTCCAGAAGCATGCCTAGCACGATGCAGACGGCGGTGATGGTGGAACCCTGGTGGCTTCACATCAACACTTCCCCCCGCATCTGGCTGGCCATTCCATATACGCAATGCTGCACGGCCTGACCCTGTGATTCTAATGCTGCGAGACAAGTTGTACACAATTGCTTTGTTGCCATGTGCAACTGTGAGCGGGTCAGTGACTGTAACATGGCCCTTGCTGAATGATTCAACAGTGACCACCTCTTCTCCACGTGACGAGACGACGCCCAAACGTGATCCACGTTCGATTGCATCAAAGGACGAGCCACCTTCCAATGTAAATGATGATTTATTGATTGTGATTGCTGTCCATGACGGCACTGTTTCATCAGCAGCCTCAACTTCGGCTGACTTGAGCTGCAGCGAGCCGTACACATCAAGGTATGAAACGGCATGAGATCCAAACTCGTGGAGCGAATTGTTCAAGTTCAATTCAAATGCTCCCACAAATGGCTGCTTCCGGCTTCCCAGCAGCAGGGCGCCGTCCCGTAGTACTGAAATGGTTCCGGCACTCACGATGATGTCACTCAGCTTCGGCGATACCATGAGTGTACCCGCAACCTGTGAGCCAGATGGGGAATCCGTGAGTCACGTTTCATGTACACCCTGTGTGCTTCTATTGTGATGTGACAAATTCACAGGCGGGATGGCACAACTTGCACAGTCAATTTCCACGAAGTCCAGGCGTGACCATGGCCAAAATCTGGATCAAGAGCTCACCGTGAGACTCGTTAGTGGTGGTGGTGCCACATCAAGTGTTAATTCCATTCCTTCCTCAATTCTGACATTCGAATGTTTTGCCGGTGGCAAATTCCACATGCACGCATTTGACCACACACCAGACGCGTGCCAGTCACAGACAGTGACATTGTGCCGTGAGATGATAGATAGGGTCCCAGACTGCGCCTGGGCAACGAATATATATGTACCTGCACGGGTGAACCAAATTAGGCTAGACCAACTGCGGGAGCACACCTGCATCCAGGAATGATGGCAGTTGTGGTCACCAGACTGTGCAAGCTGGAATCAGATGCAACACCCGCTTACCAGACTGTGAGAATCGAAAGTACTGCCCCACTCGGCCCCCCAGATCGCCGGTCACTCGTGGCGATAGGGTACGCTGTAGCCCCGGCAAGCATGGATTGCTTGGACTCCAGAGCATTGCCCCAGTACCCTCTTGGATGGAAGAACCCAAGAAGTCCCAAGGACGTGCCAATGACTCTTTCAAGCTGTGAGCCACTAGCAGCTCGGTTTCTGATTGGTCCGGCAGGACAACCAGAATTCTGGCGGCTGACCTCATTATGGTTTGGAGATCATCAATCTGCGCTCGCTGTCCTCGTATCAAGAAACAAGATATACACACAGTCAAGGCCACCTCAGCACAGAAGTACATTCATCCTGTGAGGTTTCAAATTGTATGCTCCTAACTGGGCTGATCACACTAATGGGCTAGGAAGTATTGCTGCACCAGACCATAACATACCTCAACGAAAGTTCCGTTTTCTGATCTTCGCCTGTATATGAGCTGCAAAAATGCACAGGAACCAGCATACACCGTCATTCCGCCATTCGCAACCAGCTGCACATCAATCCCTTCCGACTCTTCCGCTTTCCCAATGTACCCGCCCACAAAACCCCCCTGTGGATCTTGCAACCTCACTGTGTTGACGGCGTGGCTGCCATGAATGTGTTTGTGCTCGGACGGTACACTCTTAGTTACGTGGTTGCGTGCATAAACAGGAATGTCTTGTGCGATGTCCGACATAGGAGGAACCATAATTCCTGCTGTGAAGATGCAGTAATCTCCTGCGATGACAGTCACTTTTTGAAGATCAATGGTTCCAGGTCTTGCACATTCCCTTGCTATCTACAACGTACATGTTAATTGCCAAATTCATGCATGGGGCACGTACCGTCAGCCGGGAATGGCACTGGACATTGGATACGCCCTCGGGCATCCTTGGTTTTGCAGGCCGACAGACAGACACTACCAGTCCATGTCAGCGCAGCGTTGATCATTGTCATACATGGGACATCTGTGTTTGGTATCGTATGCTGTTCCATGGGGAGCTTGGACTCATCCATGACAGATTTCAACACTGAAAAGGAGATGCTGATACCCCCCGAGTTTGACGCGGCCGATTCCATGTCGACAAGAACGTCTTGCACCATCACATCAATCCTGGCAATGTGCAAGCGCCCACCCATGGCAACCTGTGGCATGAACAAACATGAGTCAGACAAGCCAACAGTTTCAAATGGCCAGCTGCTAAACAACCAATTACAGCAACAGGGTTGAAGGACAACTTACTTGTGGGAACAGCGCGTACGGCCCAGCCTCCGAAAATCTGATATACATGACGACGTTTGGCCCAAATGAATGTTCGCCATCAGATTGCTCCATACTGTGCACGTCCATGTTGCACATATCACTACCCGTCTCTTCAGCTCTTGCGCTCATGGACACATCCATTTTTTCAGGGAATCCGTGTGCATGTATAACCTCCCTGCCAGAAGGGTCCTGAATGAGCCGCTGGGAAACAAAAACGTGCATACCAGCACCGAGAAATGGAACCAAATGCACTTGCTCGCTACTTCGATCAGATGGATTGAAGTGTAGCAGCAGGCGATGACAGTGCCCTCTCCACAGACCGCCCTTGGGAAGTCTAAGTCTCGCTTGCAATGCAGCCTTGTCTGGAGATGTCGGTAACTTCACCATGCCGGTTTCTTCATGCATTGTCTGAATGTCTGTCTGAGCCATGAAGGCTGAAAGACCAAATTTGGTATGCCTGCTGTGAGAGTTCTCTACTAGCGGCATTTGCCCATGTGCATTGCTATCTGTAACTTTCAGTTGATGGACTTCTGTAACAGCTTCGCCCAGCACATTATGGTTGCTACGGACTACATAACTGACATGCAGTATCCATGCTCCTGGCAGAGGGAATACAAGGGATATGGAGAAGGTGGTGGCAGTTGCAGTCAGATCTTTGAAATCGTCAGGATGGACGTGCTGGATGCACTCTAGGCCCTACATATAGCGTTCCTTTCACACGAGCCAAAGCCGACTTTCATGTGAGCCGGAGCAGACAGGTAAAGCACAAAGAGAACATCCAGACACCGTGCAGCAGTACTCTCGAGTCTTACCTCGTGAACGACATAGACATGCATCTTGCGCCCATGATGCAGGTGCAAGTCACCCCAGGGAATAGGTGTCCCAAAACTATCAATCACCTCCAGATCAAGCTGAGTCCGTGTTTCCTGTTGGATCTCCGAGCGGACATTTAGTTCTGTATGAATTTTGCGCGCAGCAACGCCTGTGAGCAGCGCCACGAACACGGTGACGAACAACATGAGAGCCCTGCTGTTTGCATGGAATCTGATCATGATTCCCCTCTGATTGCTAACGGATGAGGTGCAGAAAGCATGCTATCAGACATGAAGACGCCCTTTGTCCTCAGCCTGCAGACACTGGCCAGTACAGGAAGCATGCCATGATAACTGATATATCGCCATGTTTGTGTGAGAGCTTCGCAGAGACACTAAATGAGCGTCACGCCTCGGCAACCGAACTCAATGCTTCTCAATTCCGACACATATGTTTTACTTGTGCTTTGTCACCGCCGAGCAGTGAGCTGAGTGCCAAGACCAAAACTATCTCGAAGGGATACCCGGTGGCCATTCTTCTGCGTCGCGAGCGCGTTATCTTGCAAAAGGATGATACATGCAACATATGCAGGTCACAATTGTGCCCACTTGCGGTGTACTCCAGTAATACCACAGTGCGCCCAGCCGAGCGCGGGAGGTGGCTGCGAGAAAAGTGAACTTGGTGCGGTCTGGACAATCTTGCTGAGCTGCTTCCACCCTCTCTTTACACAGAGCCAGGCATGGGCAACTAGGCACACAGACAACATTTACGCCATGCATAGGCAGGCATGGCCTGTAGATCCCCGTTGCGTATCAAGCGTTAGCATCGAGCTATGCATATGCCAATGTTCACTTCATGCCAGTCCCCGTTACAACAATGTGTCGATCTCTGGTACTGACCAGGCATTGAGTACCATCACTGCGGATCCGGATCTGAAAACCCATGATCACAGACGCCGGTTACACATGTGACCTTCCGATACGACATCTAACTGCGCTCATATACTTGTCCGGGTGTGAGCAATTCAACCTCGCGACACAGGAATGGCCGTTATAACGCGTTACAGCCTCCAGAAATGAGAATTACAGGGCAGTTCGCTGCTGTAGCGCATTGCATATGTCAAGGCATTCTCCATGCAACGCCTACGACCACGCGGCCAGTTCTCACGGGGTCTGCCCTTCGCCTTCACGTGGGTGGGTAGATGTCATCCGTTCCTTAGCGTGAGCCTATGGAACGGATGAAGTGCAAGATAGCTGCACGCGGTGCAATCCGTCAGGACGATACGCAAACAGGATACGCCAGCCCAATGAACCAGAATCACCTGGACTATCAAGCGTTCATGGGACAAGAAGCGCACATGAGCCTACGACAACGAAAAAGAAGAAGCCAATCACCAGCGGTCCCAGTCTCGGCCCCTCTCTCGCCTTCTGCAACCACGGCATGCATTCAAGCACTTGCATGTAGACTCCTCACGAGTGCTAAAATAATCGAAGATAGGTTTGACCAGGGGGGACAAATGATAAATCCACTTCGCGAGTCCTCGCGAGCCTGCCCAAACCGGCACGGCTCCACGAGATTGCGAGACGCAACAGCTCGCGACGGATATGCCGTGTGTACTCGCACGAGCCCATACCTCCTTATTTGCGGCCTTGACAGATGGATCGCCACGCTTGAGTACGTTTTTATGATAACTGGCGCTCTTTGCATTCTGGACTCGACGGGATGCCGTCTGCGAAGGTGGGAAAATCTCACTCTCGTGAAACCAGTCTGTAGAACGCTTCCAAGCCCACTGAAGCGGAGGGGACATACCATGGTCGCAACGCTCTATGTCAACTTGAAAACGGGATCGTTTACCACGTACTGCACTGCCAAAGTGCCGTATGTCCTTGTGCCACGCAGAACGTACCTTCGCGAAAATTCACAACAACGGCCAAGCAACATTTTCCTAGAGCTCTGATGTATAAATTGGGATTTTGTCACCGTGTGCAGCCTTGGTGCCGCTGCAGCGCGCTGTAGCACACCAAAGCCACTGCTCGACATATCGAATCGGATTACATTGGGTGTGAATTGTCGCAGCTGTGAGGAACGGCGCGCGGCATACATCTGTAACGTATCTCATGAGGAACGGCGCGCGGCGTCGCACCATCTGGAGCAGTACACGAGTACAGGCAAATCATAACAGCACAAGGTACAGCAGATGTATAAGGCTTCGCGCGAGATTCAAGCAAGGTAAGTACACTTTTACAATTCATCCGGGGATTGTGCATTGCCATGAATCGAGCCTCTGTGTTCTTCCACCTTGTGGAGCATACATCTGTAACGTATCTCGACAATTCATCCGGGGATGATCCGCAACTCCCTCTTCGTCACCACTTCCTCCAGATTCAAATTAGACTCATGCTCCCCAGTGTAATACTGGATGTCTGCAGTACGATTGTACATGTCCACAGTTCTGATCATGACAAGGTACCACTGTCCGTCATCTGGCCACAGGAGCTCCGCCTGCTTACCCTGCAGGTCTGGGGTGATCTCTGCCATGGTGAGAAAGTGGCCATTCTTGGCTTGCGGCTTACTTGCGTGTGAATTCATTGACGGATCGACAGGCATGAAGGTGGGGCCAGGGTCAGCGACTTCCTGTGCGTCAACAGGCTGGGGAATGTTGGGATATGCGTAAATTGGTGCTCCCATAGGGCCACCATTCACAACGTAGGGTGCCATCATAGGCTGCGCCATATGCATCGGACCTGCCATTTGGGGATGTGCTGCAGGCAGGTTGTGCTGGCTGTGATGCCGCCCCCCCATCGCCATCTGTCCCGCAACAGGCATGCCGGCGGCCTTCCTTTGTCCTACATGTGAATGCTGTCAGGCATTGACGGCATGGAGCATATGTCTGCAGACAAAGGTGAGCGGTACGAGGGGGTACCGCTCATGGTGGCGTTGCACACAGCACAGTCACGCACCGTATTCAACTGGGTGCACGCCATGTGCAGATGCTTGCCTTGCTGAACCTGGTATAGCATGGTAGACACCTTGAGCATGCGACGGCTGAACTCCAACCGCGAATTGCTGTGGCTGTGGTGCGTAGCGATTCTCAGTTTCACTGATTGATAGCTCCCGCTTAAGAGCTGCCTCTGATCTTGCCAGTTCTTCCTCTTTCCCACGTAGAAGGGTTTCCAGCTGCAAGGCACATGTGTCTGTCCAAAGCTTGCGCAACACATTAGTTTGAACAATGCAGAGCAAATCCTCTGAGACTCTGTTTAGGCATGCAGTGAATGAAGGATATTAGGTCCCATTTGTGCAGATTCGTGCCTGCGAAGCGACTAAGTTCTTTTCCTCCTGGAGATGTATCATCTCTGTATGTAGGGAATCGATGGCCATGCGCTGTTCATCAACCTCCTCAGGGTGCTGAGCGGCAATTCTTTGTGAACCAATGAAAGCCTTCAATCGTTCATCTGCTTCTGCTGTGGTTTCTGCACATGGATGCGAATCATCAATCGTACCACAGGGATGTGCGAGTGCACAGCACATGCATGAACTCAATTGGACAGCGAGAAAGTTCAGCTTTGACAGTAGTTGCATTTTTTAGGTTGCTGCCGAAAATCTGCCGTTCACTCACATTGTGTGTTGGGCTGCGTCGGTGTAGAGTACAGGTGACACGACACATGCCTGACACTGGCACTGAGCACCTTGCAATCTCTCATCCAGTGCCTTGATGAAGTTCAACAGCCGACCAAGGTCCGAAGGCAGTAAATTAGATTCTTCAATGAACTTTTCTAGGAAAAGGATTCCACTATTGATGGTCATATTTCTGTGTGCGTGATCAAAGGGCCGCGTTTGTCGCTGTTATGCTGGAGCTGGTCAGCCACGGAGCGGCAGCCGTAAGTGTTGATGAACATCGTTCACGTGCAGAGGCGAAACATTGGTCTGCCGAAGGCAATGATTGCAGCCAGGTGTCAATAGCCAAGAGCGCGATGTGCGCACAAGCCTACAGAGCCGCATCACCGCTTGATCTCAGCCAGTACAGCGAACGGTGAAGAGCACATGCACACATCAATGTCTGAATTTATCGTCTGAGGCTGTGTAATGACGGGAAGCGGTTTCTACTTGTTGCCCCTCCGCTCGTCAAGGGCCGTCATGCATGCCCCAACTGATGGTGTTGATGCGATCGATCGCTATGCGTCGATGGCGGACATGCATTCAGCCAGATAGTTGCGGGAGCGCTGTTACAAGCATACTCTGGCTGCGGTGTGCTCTTGCTCGTCTGCGGCTTTGCCATGCTGAGCTGCAGGACGGGACAGGCCTGGGGTCCAGTGGTTATCCGAGAAACATCAGTTCGCCCGCAGCTGATGCATGTCAGAACCCCTCATGCTGCTACAGAGAATGTCCGGCACCCGTGTCAACACGACGCACGCGCCATACCAGCCAGACACACGGAGTTTGTACCTAATGACCTGCAGGGCAGAAGCGCTAATGCCAAATTTGGCATCCTAATCGGTGCTCCCAGGCAACATGGCTCCGTCTTGCATCAAAACTCCGTTATATATCTCAGCACGGGCTCTGGCTGGTATAGGCATGTGGGCTGTGCAGTGGATTATCTTGAATGAAACAGCCCTGCACTGCTTGCGTCCTGCTGCAAGTTGTGAAGACCACTTACACCTTTCTTGTTCGACGTTACCAGCTTGGAATGGGGTCTGTGATTGGGCGTTGCGCGGCCAGGGTGTGGGGTGTTCCGCGGCCAAGGTATGAGCTTGCTGCATCATGGACTCAGAAGACCCAGCTTCGACGGCAGCAAGACAGAATCGCCTGCACACCGCACCGGATCCACTCTGTCATGGTCCTTCACACTTTCGTGTTTCTGTGATAATTGCATGCAACTGTTGTGATATGCAAGTCATGTCAGAATAGTTCCATTGAGCGCGTGTGAAATGTCAGGACCAAACAGCAGTCCACCTGCTCATGCACGAAGTGGCATCTACCTGCACTGCAGTGGTTATGGCCTCTCCAGCAGCACAGAGCATAGATGCTTCAACACCATCAGCAATACTTTCAAGCAAACAGGCCACGAAACGCAGACTGTCAGGTCCAGAACTAGCGCGGGTCCACGCTGTAGAAGGGTGTTACACTTTGGTGAGGTTTCAAGTGCCGTGTCTGTGCAGGCTGCGTAGACAGTATAGAGTTCTGTGAGGCCACCATCACTGCTGTGCATGTGTGAGATTCTGCATGGTGTATGTGTGCATTGAGAGCGTTCATCCAGTGCATCATGCATTGGTACAGCTACCCTCTGGAGCCACATTCACACGCCACACAGTCACCAGCAGATACGATCCAACCAGGCAATCACCATGCAAGCTCAAATTGCATGCCTGAAAGCTGGGCTTATTTGTACATTGTCTTGCTGATAATCCACCGATTATCACTGCTGCTGCATTGCTGGACTCTCACAGTAAATGATCAATCCTGCAGCTGCTTCCCCACTTGTCGAGCTTTCTCAGCAGCTGACTCTGCAAGCTCGTTGGGGAAGGCCATCGCATGGAGCCTCAGCCTAACATGAGTCTCACGTATGACCAAAATCACTTCATATGACTCCTGCACGCGTGTCTCACACGGTTTGTGCCCGCACTGCATATGAGTGCTGCATACAAGTGACCGTGTGGATCAATGTGCAATGTCACATTAGTAATGTAAATTGGATTACTGTGTATACATGGATGGCAAGTGATCCTTCCTGAATTCAGCTGAACACCCCTCAGAGCCTGCTGTAGCCACCCTTCCGATCTGCAGATGTGTCCTCTTCCTGATCCGCCCTGATGCGTCGGGTTGTTCTGGGCGATGTCTGTTCGGGTCAGCGGGAGGCCGGTGCTGATCCATGCTATGCCCCAGCAGTGAGATCACCGAGTGAACTACGGGAGAGCCAGGCAACCAGCACAGCGTCACTCAAAGGGTGTGCTATTCGGAACAGCGTATAGTGAGCAAACCAGAATCTCCCGTATACAGCAATGCTGCATTGCCGTAATGACTGAACCATTGCATGGACCCACAATGGGCACATCCATCCTCAGCTCTAGATTGGTCGCCTTGTCTGGAGGGGCCTGAAGAGATCAGCCCAGCTCCACTCTGAGGGGGCGGGCGCGAGCAGGTCACCCGTGCCGGTATGGCATTGCATACATACAGCGTGCGCAGTCAACATCGAGGAACGGTTGATTGCGAGCGGGCATGACATCCACACGCGCCTATGTAGGCTTACGTGCAGTTCGTATCAAGCTGACTGCATCCAAAACTACTCACACTTCTAGGCACCAGTGCCAACTTTGCCGCTACGCAAGACCCCTGAGAAAGGGCCGCACCGGTGCTTCTGGATGAGGGGGGCGAGGTAGCACATCCCCCAGCCTCACACAGAGGTCACTGGGGTTGACATGCATGTTCTCTCATGCGGGGCTCGATGCAGTTCAGTCGCTCCGGTGCCAGTGGGAGGGGCTCTGAGTGGCCTGGTCGCAGTTGGCTGCGGGGTCGTGCTGGAGTGTGGGGTAGCTGAAGTGGCACGCATTGATGTGGCGCAGATGAGGTGTTACACGGAGATCGACGCAGGAGCCCAGCAGCGAGGGCAACAACAAGCAAGCAAGCAACCGAATCCCAGCAACCGGCCTTCAGCAAGCAGCAACATGCAAGGATATATCAATTACAATGCACTGCCACAACCGCACACCAGTGTACACCACCGCCACGACACACATGCTAATGCCATACACGCCACCCAGCCGCACCGTGCACCACCACCCACAAGCACACAGCCACGCCCCACACTCAGCCTATCCGCGTTGTTGAGCCCCAACCATGGACACTTGTGCCTGTCTCACTGCACATAACCCTACCCGAGAACTCTCTTGCCAGCCCCAACATCCCCTGTGAGCCTGGGGGCATGCGCACGGAGCACGGGCCCCGGGGGTGGTGGCCAGCAGAATGAGGACACGCCGAGTCCCTGACCTCCGCACCGTTGCGCGCGCGGTAGTCCACGGCTGAGCACGGGGAAGCGGAGGCGGCTGAGCACGAGCAGACTCGGCCCCATAGATGAGGTGCCGGTGCGCGCTCGTGTGTACTTGTGTCATTTACACGTAGCTGGTGGGACCTGGCTTCTCGCTGCTGGTCGCTTGCTGGGAGTGTCTATCCAGATGGCTTTCCTTGCTTGCTATTGCCCTCGCTGCTGGGCTGCTGCGCTAATCTCCGTGTTAGCCGTATCCAGTGATCGGAGCGACTAGAAAAGCTGACCCCTTTCGCGCGGCGGTGTCTTACCATGTCGCGGAAGGTCTCTGGGTGGATCGTGCGTGCGCACCTGGCGGTCGAACGCGTGCATTTTCCAACACGCATAGCACAGAATGCGTCCTGTGACTTGCATGTTACACGGAGATGAAGAGCCTGGCAGCGAGGGCAACAGCAGGAAAGCAGACGACCAAAACCCCCGTAAGCAGACAGCAACAAGCAGCAACCGTCTCAGGCGAAAAGCCACAACGAATCGACACATCCAACACGACCACACCCATGCATCCACACACACGCGCACTTCCCGCACCCCACTACCGCGGCAACCACGCCAAAGCTGCACACAGCGACCAGCCACACTTCGTACTACCGCCCACCCCAGCAAACGCGGCCACCACCGACCCCCCCAACAGCAGCACCACCACCACAGCCAGCCCCACTCGAGCACTCCACCACGGGCCCCTCGCCGATGAGAGCCCAGGGGCGCACGCCCCTCGCAGAACGGGGCGTACCACCCCCCCCCCCCCCCCCGACTGCTGGCAGGGGCCTTAGGGCGGGGCGCGAAGGGCGCCGCATCGCTCACCCCGCGGCAGCCCGCGGCCACCCGCGGGAAGGCAGGGGGGGCCAGCACGGAAATACGTGGGGCCGGCCTGCGCCGCAACGACTTGCATGTGCGCGTCTGAGGGGGATTCCGCAGGGAATTCCGGTTGGTTTACCCCTGCGGCTCCTTAGTCCCGGTTCGCCGTCGATGCCAATGGCCTAATCGGCTACTGAAAATCATAAGATTTACGTTTATATTTACACCAGTGTCAACACGTGCAGCGCTGGCCTGCGTTTCGTTTCGGATCTGGCCCTACTCCGCGAGGCGTTGGGACTGGCGCGTACACGCCCACGGAACCAGTGGTGCCGTGCATGCTCCTCTTGCACGCCATCGAGACAGGCAATCGCATCATGATTTGCAAGCTATAATTCCGGCGGATTTCGTAGCGGGAAGTCGCAGCGCTGCGCTCTGGCTTATGAATTTGTGTCGCTTGCCCCAGATGGGAGATACGTTACAGATGTATGCTCCACAAGGTGGTAGAACACAGAGGTGCGGTTCATGGCAATCCATCAAAAACATTCACCATGACCGAGTGCCGTACACAAACAGAAACACGGCAGCTTCTGTATGCTTGCCCCAGATGGGCCCAGCATAGCGCGGATTGAGCTGGTGTGGAACACGTTTGGTATTTGTGATCGCTATGGCAATGTGACACATATATGTCTCCGTATAACACCACATATACGTCACAGGCCACAAGTCCAGGCGCACTAGACACGCTCCTCGCAACAGCGGAACCTTCCAATTGCGACGAACACCGTTCACCGCCGTGGTGCGCCAATCGTCACGTAGGACGCGAGGTTCTGGTCCGTTGCGGCATTCGCCGGTGCAGTCAGTCAGAAATACTCTCGCTTCCTTCTGTCAGCTGCATTACACCCTCATGAGTCTTGAGCTCTTGACAGCGCGACAGGCGCATTACAATTTACAGGTTCCCGTCTGATTCCTGACAGATCGCCATAATGTTGCGGGGGATGACTCCTGGCTCGCGGTCAGGAGTCCGCCTTCGCGCTTCACCAGCTTTAGGTCAGAAACGTGTCGCGCAGAGCCCTCGACGGGCGGCCGCCTGGGCGTCCGCAGAAGGTGACGCTGATGAGCAGTTTTCTTTGGTGCGTCTGTTCCTTTGTGTGCTGTATGACAATGCATCGCGAAGACAAACTTAACGACCTGGCTGATGTAGTGTCTCGCTTATTGTGTTGCGGAGCGGACGGCGCCGGTAGCCTCGTGTTTATATCCACACAGTCCAAGCTGCCCTACCGGCGCTTGCCTGTCGTGTCGTGCCATGTCCTGTACTGACTGACACGTAATCCGATCGTTATGACTAATTTTTGTGCTTAATTGTTCAATCAGTGTGCCGGGGTTTCTTCTTTCTGATGCGGAGGCAGTACGTCCCTGGCTGCAGTATGCACTGGATGGAAAAAGCTCAATATGTCTCGAGTCATCGTCTGGTGCAGGCACCATCCGCACCCAGCACTCCATTTGGGAAAATGTTGGGCTACTATCTTGAAATGCAGCCAGATCTGTTCAAATCCGCGATAGAGGATCAATTTGCACGAATCAAGAAAGAAAAAGAAGTACGGGAAGCTGCTGATGAGGAAGCGCGAAACACGAGTGAGAGTGCAGCTGAGGACTCGTTAGATGTAGCTCTCACCGGGCTTAACACACGTGTAAAAGAGCTTCGTGATTCAGAGCGGCGGGCCACGGTGTGAAAACTGGCTAGTGCTATCACAAGTCACGCGAAATTGCGCTTTTGGGTCATGCCTTAGCAGTCTACATGGGACATCCAGGAAAGGTATCTGGTTCCAATTCGATTAGATCAGACCCTTGTGCCTGTAGGTGGAGGACCTCATGTACATGTGCGTGCTGGAAAATTTTATGGAGCTGGGAATCAGCATGCTGCCAAGGACGGACAACTATACTGATGTTGTTGCTATGGCCCTTCAGCCATTGATGGAGGGAGTGCACACAAAGGAGGCTCTGGATCTGGTGAGATCCTGATTCGCTTTTCCCCCTGGCAATCTGTTGCTTGGAGCACATGGCTACACATATGATGTCTCAGGCGTCTTGGTGTCAAAATGATCATGGATCTATCAAGGTCAAGTTCTCACAGTCAGTGCGTCCAGATGGAGTGTCATCACCGTCGATGCATGCAGGTCAAGGAGCACATGATGTCATATATGGGACCAACTGCGATGATGCCTCCAACGACTGTGATAAAAATGTCAAAGCTACAAATGCTGAACGTTTATGCTTCCAGCATCATTTTCGGATACTTTTTACGCAGAGCCGATCAACGCTTTCGCCTTGCCAAAGCCGCTGGAGTACTGCCACAGGACAAAGATGATGCTGTGCAAAGGTTGGAGCGGTTGTTCTCTTTGGTGCGTCGCTGACACACACTTGTCACCGTGTTGGTGCGAGTTTCGCCTTGTCTACGTTCTACGTGAGGTCAAGGTGTACAGCAGTACTTGTGAGATAATTGCTGTGCCATCACAACCTTAATTTTGCAGGACACAGCATCAGCTGGACCAGGCATTGTCGCTGAGGGAGATGGCTCGAATGAAGGAACGGACAGCGAGTCTGCAGAAAATGAAGAGGCAAAGCCGTTGCTGAAGAAGTACATTGGTAGCTTTGATCGTACCACACTGGTGGAGATGCACCGCATAATGAGCATGGAAGGTCGAGGATTGATTGATCGACAGATAAGGGCATTGTGGGGAGATGCACAAGACCTACAGCAAGAGATGCAAACGGTGTGGTGCTTGGAATTTGTACATCCACAGCAGTCTCGAGTTCAGCCTTGCAAGGCTGTGGTCCAGAGTCATAGCGGTGCTGGAACGTGTGTGTGTTACAGAGTGTCGTTATGCAGTAGTCTGCAGTAGTCATGCCATTTGCACATCCGACGCACTACCTCACAACTCAGCAACTGGGCGGACTCTGCCCGCCACGACCGCCTTTCCAGACACACCAGTCATGATTTGCATGTGTGTGTGTGTGTGTGTGTAGGCAATTGGAGTTGACGCTTCGTCTGTTGAGGAACTGATGCAGCGCGCTGACGAGGCTGTGATTGAAGACAAAGTACAGGTGCACTGTTGATTTTGGCATTTCTTGTGTGTGCCTAGATGCATCCTCTTCTGTACAATTTGGCATTGTCTGATTGACAGCCAAGCGATGTATGCAAGACTGCAGCTTGCTCACTTGAGTGAATAACAGACACACACTGATGTGCAGACAGTGACACTGACGTTGGCCACCCAACGGCGTGCGGTACTGGAGGCAGTTGCTTTTGGGACATTTGTCAGAGATGCAGAGATCTATGTCGATAGTGAGTTTGATCTCCTGACGCCCAACAACGACGCTGGTCCGGGCATGCTACCCGCATGAGATACTCTAGCATGCAAGTTCATTTTGTTGGTCGTTGATCAGTTAGCATAGGGTTGCGTTTGTCTGCTCGATGTCAAACCAAGTTTCTGAATTGGTCATTCTGATGTTCCGCCTCTGTGGTGTGGTGGCAGACTGTGCACGCCGTGCCACATCATGCATCCTGCCACATGAATCCGCAGCGCGCTCGATCCAGCACTGTTGTATGCATGGTACAATCAACGTATATGCAATTGGAAGCAGCTCGCACGCCGGTAGCACAGCGGTGCAGTTGAGTATTGACTCTGGTGCTCGGCCTCGACCTGCACAAGTATTCGTTTCACAGTCCAGTAACTATTTAGGGCGTGATCCCTCCGCGTTAGCTGGTGCAACGATCTGGTGTTCTGGTGCACGTTCGGATAGAGAAGGCAGACCATTCAATTATTTGATAGTGTATTTACAATCTTGGGCGTATGGCGGGGTTTTGAAATGTCACATCCTGTGCGAAAACGTCCTGGTGCCCCCCTTGGGCAGCGTATCCAATACGCTAGGTCCACCTCCCCAGCATGGCGATGCGTTCGACTGCATGTGCTAGCCAAACGGAACGATCACCTTATTTCTCATCAAAGTGACCCGTTCGCACTGCATACGGGTGCCAGGCGAGAGTGGGTACGTTGACACGTCAGTGGCACTGTCTCGTGTGTCAGGCAACACCACACGATCGAACAAGCCGGTTAACGGTGCACAGCACCCTGGAGGTAGCCACAGCATCAAATTTGTGTCACACTGGTGATACACGACTGCTCAGTTGAGCAGATGGCGAGCCTTGGACGCTGCTCGGAGCTTACCGCCCGCTGTCCTCTCATCTCAAATTCACACTGATATTACAAGTAGCAATTGAAACTCATAGGAATCTCTGTGCTGTAGGTGGATGCAGTCGAGCTCGAGTCACTGCCGGCTGAGGTTCCTCGCTACTTGCAGCAGCTCGGGCAAAACTATGACCCTGCGGTGCTGGAAGCCATGTTCTCCAACCGGCGCAAAGATCTAAACGCTCGAGCCGTGCGGGTGGTTGGCTCACTGGGGATATTTATCTCGGCAGTTGCTGGAGATGCAGCACTGGGCAAGCTAGAAGAGAACTCGGCGCGACGTGGAAGAGAGTTGGCTGACCTGCTGGCCAG
This sequence comes from Ulva mutabilis, assembly GCA_900538255.1. Classification (NCBI taxonomy): domain Eukaryota; kingdom Viridiplantae; phylum Chlorophyta; class Ulvophyceae; order Ulvales; family Ulvaceae; genus Ulva; species Ulva mutabilis. Next base: position 348,685 of record UNSF01000064.1, on the reverse strand, counting down.
AAATGGAGCAGCGTTTGTCAAGGTGTGATGGCAATCATCACGCAGCTACATGTGCTTTGCCTGCATGCATTCAATATAATACGTGCCTTTTTGTACATCTGGTCCGGCCGCAGGTTGGCATTTCATCTCTTAGACGTTCTCGTAGGCTCGGTGCGGGTTCTTGAGGTCTTCCAGTGTCATCCAAATTCAATGTCGTTCTCTGCTGCTTCCTGAATTAAGGAGGATTGTCGCATAGGTGTTCATTGTGCACAAGACTTTGAAGGTTTGCAGGTCGGGCAAGCACTGTCGCTGAGGCCGGACCTGCTACCACAACCGTACTTGGAGGCTCTCAGTGAGTTGCAGGTATGAGTCTGCTGATCATCATGGGATGCGGACTGATACTTGCTCTAGCAGGACGGTATCCCACTGCTGACCTCTTTGTCGTGGAGATATGTGTTTCGATATAGCGCTATACTTCGCTTGCATACAGGATGGCCTGCCGCCGTTTGAATCAGCCGTGGCATTTGATCTGATCGAGAAGCAATTAGGGCGGCCGCTAGAAGGACTCTTTTCACATATCACTCCACAGCCCGTCGCTGCTGCATCTCTTGGGCAGGTGTACAAGGCCACCCTCTCTGGTACCGGCGAGACCGTCGCCGTGAAGGTGCAACGGCCCGGCATCGGCGAGAGCATTGCCATTGACATGCTCTTGCTGAGAAGGTTGCTGGCAGTTGTCGACCGGTCACAGGATATCCTATCACAGCCCTTGGTGCCATTGCTGGATGAGTTTGCGGCCAGACTGTTTGGCGAACTGGACTACGTCGCAGAAGGCAAGAATTGTGAGAAATTCACCGAGCTGTACAAGAATGTGCCCCGTGTGATCACGCCTGCCATTTAGTACGCCACCCTCACTACGGGTGCCCATCCTGTAAGTTGCATGACTTTTCTTATTTGTGCGACCGAATGCAAACATGAGATGTCCGCTTTTGTGGTGCAGCTGGGATTATACATCTGTACATGTTCTGACGATGTCGTGGATTGATGGAGTAAAACTCACTAACAAGCCTGCAATGGAAGCTGCTGGTCTGGAGGTGACAGACTTTGTCGACGTGGGGATCGAGGCAACTCTCAATCAACTTCTGGGCGATGCAGGGTGCGAATGTCTTATCATGCCAATCTACCACAGCAAGCCAAGGCTGCTCTGGGTGCCAGCCTGCAGCTTGATCTAGCAACCTGCCTGCAACAGTACGTTGTCTACGTGTATTGTACAGCATTGGGTTGGGCATCTCCTGGGTTGGCATGTGACAGCGCTGAAGGTGTGACAGACAGGTGCTTGCAGATTTTTCCATGCAGATCCACATCCAGGCAATCTCTTAGCTACCAGAGAGGGAAACTTGTGCGTCACAATCACTCTTCTTACATGCATAGAAACTGGCTGCTGCTCTTTGTGACATGCCCACGTGAGGCTGCACATCCGACCCAATGACTTCTCACGTTTGGAGGTGCACTGTTGGCAAGGCTATTGCAACTTACAGTTGCACTTCTGGCAGATTTAGGTTTTCTGCGAACATACTGGGAACAGCACGGTGCCCTATCGCAACTGTTTCTGCTACAAATCCAATATGGGGGCCATGCTGCAGGTGCTACTTGGACTTCGGAATGATGTCGCAAGCACCCGGTATGATACTCACAGCTTGCATAGCTTACTGTTCCCCTCATCCTTCGTGTTGGACGCGTGTGTGGGTGTCATCTTTCCCACACTGCCGCTTGATTCATGCTTGCCTTCAGATCAGTCCACACTGCGCTGAGGGGTGAGCTGCTGCTGCAGAGTACGCTCGGTATGCCATAATAGCGCATGTTGTACACCTGGTTAATCGAGATTATGACGCTATGTGCCGGGACTACTATACACTTGAATTCATGGATCCTAGCGTTGACACGTCCCCCATAGCTCCAGCCTTGGCAAACTTTTTCGATGACGTACTGGAAAACTCTGTTGCCAAACTCAACTTTAAAACTCTGGGTATGTTCCCCCCGCTTCTCTGAATCCAGCACGTGAATTGATTTGTTCGCATTTACATTGCAGACTGTATGTGCGTGTAGTGGATGGCCTGGGCGAGATCCTGCTTGCATACCCTTTCCAGGTGCGTTGCTCTGGATTGCTGACAGTAGACGGCTGTTTGCGGCATACACGTGCATGCCACATGCATTGCATGCAGCCTGGAACTGCAGCCTGCTGCTTTACCTGAATCCGAGATTGTGCCTGTCCAGTGTTTCTCAGTGCTTCTTTGCAGTGACTGAAAGTCATGTTGTCAGGACAGCAATGCAACATCTGCACAATTGAGTTGCTTGGCACAAACCCTCCAATGTCTCACATCTGATGCAGCCGTTCACAGCATGTCGTAGGTTCCTTCATATTATGCCCTCATTCTTCGTTCCTTGGTCGTTCTAGAGGGACTCGCACTGTCTGCCGATCAAGATTATAAGCTGCTGGCAAAAGCATACCCGTACATGGCACGACGCTTGTTGACTGACCCTCAGCCGGAGCTTCGCGAGACATTTAAAGAATTGATGCTCAAGGACGGCCGATTCCGATGGAATAGGTTGATTAACCTGTTGAATGAAAGTAGCAAGAGTCATGACAGTGACACCAGCAAATTATGGCTCATTGCAGAATGGTTCCTCTCCGATGAGGCAAAAGAAATCCGCACACATGTAGTCGAGGTGCCCCCCCTTCCAGCAGGATGCGTTGATGTAGGCCATGCAATAATCAATTGATGCAGGCCTGGCGCCACCTGGCCCGCAGGTCTCGCAGCCACATGCGTGTCCTCACACATGTGCTCGACGGCCTCCATGGCATGCAGGATTTTGTGAAGATGAGCGATTCGAACATAGCTCAAATTGTCAGAGCACAAATCAAGGAGCAGAGTGGCTCAGAGTCGCTTGCGATGCGGATGGTCCCTGTGGCAGCAGGAGAAGTTTTCTACGCACACACCTCGCAGCGACTGAACGATGCTATACAAGCTCGCACTGGCCTTTCCTCACCGCTCGTTCCCACAGGCTCCAACATTCAACAGATGCCCAGTGTCGAAGCCGTGCAGGCATATGTGCAAGGACTCGTGCAACAGACAACCGAGTTCGTGCCAAGGCTGGGTGTGTTGTTGCAGAGTCGGGCTGCGCGAGACATGATAACGGACTTGACAACCAAAATTTTGCAGCGAATGGCAGCGAGGTCGTTGAAATTTGTGCTGTCCGGTTCGCCAGCTGGCAGCAGCTGACACATGCCGGCTCTGTAACCGAGCCACGCATTGCTGGTCATTACTGGCATGTGCGCATGCCAACCACATGAACGTACAACTAGATTGTACAGCGCAACGATTCTAGCGGACTCTATTGCGTCGCCCACACCAATCATGAGCACAGCGCATCTACGTGCCCGACATTGCAGCGACACCTGCCATCTGCGAATTGAATATCCTGGAATCGATGGAGCTGTCTTGTTGTATCTCTGCTGCCAAAGGCATTGCGTTCTCGAGGCGGTAAAACCGAAGGCTGCCCAAAAGGTTTCCAGGAAACGGTAAACGCGTAAAACACGACAACCTGCATGCGTCGACCCCGTCCCCAAGTGAGGCGCTATCGAAAACTGCACCTGGTTCATGCTTCACTAAGGTATTCAATACCATTCGCACGTTGTTGGTTTTAGTCGCAGGTTTGTTACACCACCGCGCTGTCGGCGTGACGACTCACGAAGCTTTTTGAGCGCTGCCAAGATTCTTGCACTTGTTATCCTGATTCATAATCTTGTCTTCATTTTCGAGCGGCATACAGTCGAGAGTCAAGTGTGGCTAAGGTGAAAGTGAAGTGGTGAAGGTGTGGCGTTTCCATCGTTGTTCCCTACGTCACAAAAACGCTGTTGTCACTGGAGACCACCAGAAATAAGACTTTATTACTGTGTGTATCGTTTGCGGTTGTATCATAACGGCACGCCGTTGGGCACCGACATCCTCGTCTTTACCAAGTTCGGCGGGCGTTGAACTAAACACTGTCTAATCGGCCCGCCCTGCGGCGAATTACGCAAAAGCCAACACAAGAAACAGAATACTCCTTTTTGAAAATCTACTCGCTGCGCATACACTCGACAGCGTCTCCGCGTTTTGAGATCAACCTGCACGAAGGTTTCACTTGATCGTAATACACTGGTTGAGATGCATGCCATCTCAACTTCTTGCCACGGAATTCTGTATATGTATGTCTGAACCTGAGATTCGCGCTTGCTCCGCTCGTTGACCGACTGTGTACATCGTGCGGACGCTGCGTCCAAGTCGCAGCTCTTCTCTCTCGCTGTACATATTGCGGTCAGTCAATTGCACAATGCTTCATCTGTTGGGTGACAGCATAACTACTAGAATTGGCAGAAATGTGTCGTATGCTCCAGCATATTTCGTAGATTCGTAGACGAAAAGCATGCTTCTACAACGCTCCGACAAGCACTTGCAAGGAAAGCATCAAGTCCTAATACTCCTTGTTCCTGGTGATTTCTTCGGCATCCGCTGGGTATTGCCTGCTTGCACATCCTGCCATCGCCAAGGCAAGACCGAATGGCCAGAACAGCACACATCTCACACAAAGAAGTAGATGTCTAATCTGTAGGTGATCATGGCTGCTCCACCGACAGACGGGGGTGAAGAGTTCAAATGGCTGGCGAATATGGATTCTGAGTCCGTTATCCGAACAATGAAGCAGTTGGGCAGCAACACGCAATCATCGGGAACAACCGGGAAGCGCACGCCTCGAAAGCGTACGAAGACAGCTAAAGCAGCTGCAGCAGAAGCCGCTGCGGCAGAGGAAGCTGAAAATCCTCAGGGACCTCCATCTAAAAAGCAGCAACCACATGGTGCCGTTCAGGCGCCACTTTTTGGGACCACGGCGCCTCAAGCAGCACCAGAAGGAAATGCAGCGAGCCCTGGCGCAATACCGCGTCTTTTCAAGCCTGTTGATGCGACAGGTGTAGCATCTGATGCAGCAGACGCCAAGGGTGCGCCAACAGCGCAGCCTGAGGGCGGGGAACAGCAGTCGACGGCACCAGCTGACGCAACTGTGGCTGATGTGACAGACGTCCCATCATGGAACGCCCCTGCAGATGCTGCGACCATACCCGTCGTCCAGGCAGAAGAGGCTCCTTTGCCGGTTGCTCCTGGACCCAACGATGGCGAGGCAACAGAGGATGAGGTGAGCAATCCCGCTCATCTGCTCGCATTGGAATGCTGGTATAATACCTCACTGACATGTGCTTGCAGGGAGACAAACAGAATGCTGCCGCGGCCGCACTCAGCGGAAATCCTGCACTGTCTGCTGCTGTGCCACAAGTGCCAGTGGCTGGCTTGCCGCAGCAGACGCCTGGTTTGCAGCCTGGCCAAACTAATGCTGCTGTGCCAACAGCAGAGCGAATTCTGTCTCAGCATATGCAGCAGAGCCTTGCAGCCGCGGCCGCCAATGGGACCAGTACCATGATGGCCTCTGCACCACCCGCCATGCAGGTTCCAGCTGCGATGAATACGCCAAGCCCAGAGATGTTGACACAGATGCAAGTCGAGATGCCAAATAGTGAGGGAGAGAGCCATACAAAGTACACTGGGGTACGGAAGAATAAAGGCGGTCGATATTCAGCCCGCATCAAGCTAGGGGGTGCCAACAAGTGTGCTGCTATCGCTAAGCTGTGAATTGACATTCGATGTTTTCTGTGTGGGTATTCGCAATGCTGCATGACTCACTGGTGCAGGTACCTGGGGTCTTTCCCAACCGCGGAGGAGGCAGCGCGTGCTTTCGATGCTATGGCCATTCAGAATGGCCGTCCGGTGGAGACATTGAACTTCCCTGCAGCATATGGCGGGCCAACAGTGGGACAGGCGTACCGCAAGCGTAAGGTGCACAAGCTTTACCCTGATCCGTCGCACCAGATCAATGTTCTACTTCAGAAGCTCGCAGATGTGGACCGCTCGAACCCAGGTATTCTTCGCTTAACCATGGGCACACTCGGCGTGCCAGAGACGAGATACCTGGTGCGCTCCGGTGGTGTGTCAAGGAGCTTAGCTGTGATGGCTGGGATATATTCATATGTTCCCTGTTGCTGTGTATCCTGTGACTAGCACCCAATGTGTAGCCCGACAACAAGTACTCCGGTGTACGTCAACAATCAAGCCACTGGGAAACTCGTATCCGGTACAAAGACAAGGTGTGATTCGTCAACGCTGTATGGGGTTGAACATCAGCCCGTGTCTCCAGATGTCTTTTCTGTTGTGTCAGTCAGTACCAAGCTGTGGACATCAGTCATATGTCAGGCACTCGTAGCCAAGACAGCATCGAGTAACACGACCAGTTGATTTGCAGCTTTACAGCATGGGCTTCTATGCATCAGTTGAGGCTGCCGCGCTGGCCTGGGATATCACAGCTGCATCCCTGCAGCGCTGTCGGAAGCTCAATTTTCCAGAGGTATCTTTTGCCGATCTGGAGCAGCAACTGGATGCCCTGAAGTGCGTCATCTCGCAGCATGTGCCGTCGTCGCACACAATGCAGATGCCGCTGCCTCTGCCAGTGCAAATGGACGCCTCAATGCCACAGCAGCCTGCTGCCCCCAATGTTGTGGCCCCGCAAGATCACGTGGGCATGCCCCAGCCTGGGCAAGTGCCTGAGGCTTCCATGATGATGATGCCGGCACCTGGCGACGGCCCGCCTGGTGCAGCAATGGCCATGTTGCCTCCCCAACCTGATAGCGTGGCGATGATGGGACATGTTGCTGATGGGGCTCCTGTCCCAGATAACGGAACAGTACCTAGCCACATGGAGCCCCCACCAGCTCCTGTGATGGACCACATCCCATCGGCGGGAATGCCACCCTCTGCAGAAGTTCCATCTGCTCCAATGCCGACAGCTGATGAGATTCCGCATGTGGATGTGCCAGGGGTAGACATGGCAGATGTCGAAGGGCAGGTGCAGGTGCCACCAGCCGAAGAGCCCCCAATGAAACATGGTGATGGTGCTGTGATGGACCCGCCTGTTCCTGTGCATGTCATGCAACATCCAGGTGGACCTGTTCCCCCAACTCACACTGAGACAGTCACTGGTGTCGCGCCTGCTCCCAATGCTGCAATCCCAGGTGGACCACACGCTCCTGAGGTCAGCTGATCAGATTTTCGATTGAAAGGTGACCAGAAACCGAGGTCTGGGCATAATGACAAAGCCCATCGCAACGGTGACCACTTGGCTACGTGCATGAGAAAATTTTGCCTGTGTCTGTTAATATGGTGGCAATTTCGTGCAGCGAGCAAGTCTCTGTGCCATCATGCCATCGCTGTAAGTGCTGTTGCCTGTACTGATGGAAGAAGAGCGAGCTATGGCTATGTGTCTCATGATTGGGGGTGGACAAAGATGGCATGATTCTAGACTGGCTTCTGCTGCATGTCCCAGTTGTTGATAACATGTGAGTCACCATCGTGACGCCCACACGATGTGGCACCCAAAATGATGTAACGTGAGAAGAACTTGTGCACACACCGAGTGTAACCGTCACTTCCGACCTGCGGCTGCAGCAGTTACAACTGCACTATCTACACTTTCAAGATGCTAGCCTGCCTGTACTACATGGGCATCTCATCCGAGACTGCTCGCCAGGCTACACCATGTCATCATCTGCAACCCTGTGAGCTCGTGTATCCACCCAGCCTGCGCCTTCTGCCACCTGCACGCATCAACACTGCACTTGTACCTTTCACCTGCTGCCGCAGCCATGTCCAGCATAACATGACGTGTCAGGCATCAACTCATTGTGTCCGACGTGCATGCCAGACCACACCGTCACTGCGCTTTGCCACAGGCTGGACTGCATCTCATCAAATCGATGGTCCATGGTGTCCCAGAGTGGCCGATTCAGCTTCTGCCGCACCGCTGGCGGGCCACACGGCGCACTGCTGGCGTCCGCCTCGCGCTTTGATGCGCCGCCGCCCTGCTCTGCATCTTGCGTGCCCTCACTGTCATCATCGTTGCTCGCGGCCCGCGATGCGCGCTGCTGCATTGCGACGCGATTCTGAATGCGGACCTGCACTCATACGTACCCACTTCTGTATCCAGGTGCCGCCCACAGCACAACAAAGCTGCACGTCGCGGCTGGACAACACACCTGCATGGGCCGCGACCGATCCAGCAGAGCCGCGCAGCACATCACAAGCCCTGGGAGGTTCTCCGCTAGCTCCGCACGTCGCAATTCCTTCAGCCACACGGTACGGTCACGCCGGGTGCGCCAGATGCGCAGAGGCTTGTTAGGGTAACGGTTGCCAGCCTCATCGTAAGTCGAGCCGCTCTTGCTCTCTGGCTCCGCGTCCGAGTCGTCCAGTTCCTCCAGCGCGGACACCACCTGCTGACTCGCGCGCGCCGCCCCGGCAGCCGTCCCCGCGTCCCCCTCACTGCTGTCGCAGGGCGTGCCAGGTGCGCCCCCCTCCGCAGCAGCCTCCGCGTCCTCGCCCTTTGGCGGCGCAGGCAGCACAAACTCTGCGCGAAAAACCTCCACCTCTTGTACTGGCTCCACCATGTTGGCATCGTCCGCCTCCTTCGGTAGCCCCTCCGATAAGCGGCACACTGCCGCCTCCACCTCCCGAGCCGCCTACACCCACCCACAACAGTGGACATGCTGAGCCATCCTCCTCAGCAATCAGTCCAACACTTTGCTGTGCCTGCCGTGATCAGGCCCACACAGTCATATCTGTATCACAGAGCTCCAGCATTCAACATGTGCATACACTTGACGCACATCGCTGCCTCAGGTACTCTCGTATTGTACAGAAGAGGGCGCTCGCTGCATACTTCCGTGTTGCAGACAGTGTGGAGGCCTGAACACAACAGGCGCATTAGGCTGTGTGAACGCAAGCGCTGCGCAGCGGACCTCTATGAGTTCCCGGACTGGCGCCCCTGGCGGCGGCAGCCGAGCCAAGAGCTCACTGCACCGGTCAGGGGCCAGATTACAGTCACAGCAGACGTGAAGCAGTGTGTGCAGGTGACCAATTGCTGCATCCACCAGTCCTGTGCGCTGTGCCGCCGCCGCCGTCGAGTCGACTGGCGTGCCAGCGGCCGCAACTGCCATGTTGACGTCGCCATTTGCATCGACCGCTGCGTCCGGAATTACAGGACCATATGAAAACTCTATGTCCACTCGCTCCTCTGGCGGCAGATCGCTGCTCATGCCTGCCTCCAGCGACTTGAGCTTTGTGAGCAGTGCCTGCAATCGGACACCGCCGTCACAGCCCCAACACTGCCCTGCTGCCACAGCTGCGGGCCACGGCATGCACTGGCAGCAATCATCTCTGTGCGACACGCTGCAGGTCCGTCAACACTACATGGACTTGCATCCATGCAACTCCCGGACCCAACTGCTGCAGGCTGTGCATGCGCGCTCTGGCTGTATCTGAGGGTGGTACTGCTCACAGCCTGGGCCAGTGACATGGCCGACTGCCACTGCCAAGACCGCCACAACTAGTGCGCTGGTACACCTCCTCCACACGCCCAGCCTGCGTGAACATTGGCAGCCCGCCACTACAGCAGCACACCACGGTGCAAAATGCTGGTGGATGCTGCGTGGATGTGGACGCCCAGCGGTGCTGTGCGCAGAGGTGGGGCGGCGTGCCGAAGCGTGCTGGGCCGCACCTGTGAGAGGGCGCGCTCACGCGTGCCGGTCTCCAGCAGCGAGTTGCCAAGGCGGTGCAGCTCAGCGGGTGTCGTCAGAACGCCGAGCTGCTCGCCGTCAGGCGTCTCTACCCACAGCGCAGCACGGCACGCTTGCAGGCTCCAGTAGCTGCAGTGGTGGCGGTCGCGGCCAAGCGCCTCTGTACGCACGGCCTTTCCGTCCAGCCGCCGCTCAAATTCCGCCTCGCGCTGCTGTGCGCGCTCCTCTGCATCCCTCCGGTCGCCCCCGGCTTCACCACCTTTCAACTGCACATCACCGCAGCTGTACCTCATCCGCATCCACCCTGCCTGGAAACTTGCACGAACTCTACTCAGGACTCGCTCATTTCACCGCCATCCCATGCAGCTCAAAATGGCACGCCAGCTAGCCATGACACTTGCAGCGGTGCAACACAGGTTAAAAGTGGCCGGGCGTGCCTCGTTGCGGAGGGTGCGCGCGTCCGCGAGCTGTGCAGCGCTTGGCTTGACGTCTGTCGGCAGGTTGTCGGCGTCCGCCCGTGCCTCAATGTCTTTTAGCGTCTGGATCTTGTCCCGGCGCGTCTTGGCATGCTCCTTGTCACGCTTACGCTCCTCCGCCATCGCATGGTACCGCTCCGTCTGCAGCACATCCACAGCATGCCGCTGACCCACTGCGCACCAGCAACGCAGAGGCAGCCACCTCGGGCTGTGTGCAGCATTGACCCCAACAAATCAAAGCAACCGATCCACAGGGTGCTGCTTCATTCAAATTCAGTGAGTGGCAGTCGTGAGGAGCTGCGGGCCTCGTGCTCATGCTGGCCAGAGCTGTTTGCAGCAGCATGCAGGTGCGGCTGAGACAGAACATGTGGAAGGGGCGCACGTGCAGCTGCAGGGCCTCTTCACAGCGCGCTGAGATTTCGCTGCGCAGCCGTGTACCCTGTGAGATGTCATCGCACAGCGTGCTCAGCAGCCGCGTGTGCAGCGGCGGCGGCAGCGTCCACCAGCCAGCGCGGCCCAGCCGCAGCGCAGCGTGCACCGCAATCTCGTCCGCCGTCATTGCCCCGACGTCGACACTGCGCAGATGCTCCTCTGACATGGGCAGCCCCGCTCGCGTCGCCAGGCAGTAACGCCGCAGCACCTCTGGCCACGTGTGCAAGTCCAGCAGCCTACCCCAGCGTTTCGCGCGGCTCCGCTTCACTGCACCACGCACCCCATGGTCGGCCACCGCAGCACAGTGTTTGCATGTGAGATATGTGCCACCGCCCCAGATTCTGCCACTGAACTACCGTAGAAACAGACACCCCACGGCTGGCAAACGAGACGGCAGGAATAGACACAAACCAAGGGAAACCTGAACAGGAGATCTCACAAGCACAAGGACATGAGAAAGCAGACATAGCCAATGCCCGCCTGAGATAGTTTCTTCAGCACCACAGGAACCGGGCGGCTGAGGAGGAGCACACGGGGGGTCTCCAGCTGAACCAGCTCCAGAAGGCAGCTGCGGAGGAGCGTGATGTACACCGCCGGCAGCACGCTGCTGCCTGCTGGGTCACAGCACGCGTGGTACAGGGCCTTGACGGCCACGGGCTTGCTACGCAGCGCCTGCAGCCGACACAGTGCGGTCACACGAAGAGTTGCACTATACACCGCACGCCGTCAAGCGCCACAGAACACCAATATAGGGCGGTGTGTCAGAGCCGCATCGAGCTGGCTGATTTGTCAAGCGTGCAGGCTTCATTTGCACCAGGTTGATAAACAGGACCGGGCGCCAGGTCCTTTGCTACATGCTCAGTTGCAGGCACAGGCCGGTGCACCATGTGGCAAACAAGCAAGGCGCGTGCAGACGAGGTGTGGGAGACCCGTGCAGGGCGGATGCGGGTGCGGAAGAGGGAGGGCGGCACTGAAGCACCGCCGGGGGCGCACCGGCTGCATGACGGTGCTGAACTCAACAACGCTGAGGGTCTCCCGCAGCAGGGCGGCGTCGCGCGATTGCCTCGCCACCCACCGCGGCTCCGGGGGGCCCTGCAGGCGCAGCTGCTGCCGCTCTATCTGCTCATCCAGTGTCACCTGCAGGAATCCCTCAGTGATACCCCTTGAGAAATTTCACGATACATCCGTGCCCAGAGGCCATGTCATGCTACCTCGTGCCTCCATCACATCCATCTAGGCTCGGAAGCAGACCGCAGCGCAGCACTGTTGCACCCTCGGCCGACGTAGAATTGCCTGATACCGCATCGAACTGGATGCCTGTGCTTGTGCTGCGCATGTGCTCCACTGCGCAGTCTGACTGCAGCTGCTGAGCTCAGCAGCTACTGGATCGCAGGGGTGCTCATTGCAGGTATGCCAGGGCCGCATCAGCCTGCACAGGACGGGAGGGGCGCACCTTGTCGAGATCCACAGAGCCATTGCTGCCAAACGGCGTGAAGTGACCAGCGTGGCCTGCCAGCAGCCCGGGCGTCTGTGAGCCAGCCGCAGCGTCATCGCCGCCCCCCCGCATAGCCTGCACCAATTCCCCACTCAGCGCACAGCAGCACCGCTCATCTGCATGGAGTCTGCAAACACGATGGTTGCCTACCCCATCTTGGACCACCGGACCACCAAGAGACAGCACAGAAAATTTGCCTGCCATTGCCCCTGTGCACGGACCCAGCTGCCCACCAAACAGTCCCTTTGTCATGTGGCAGCAGGGGCCTGAACGCAGAGTGGCCGACGCCACAGCGCAGGCCGAGGCCGCAGCGCAGGCCGAGGCCGCACCAGCAGCGTGTCAAGCGTGCGCCGCTCCTCCTCCAACGCCTCCGCGTCGTCCACCGTGTCGTCCGCAACCGCGTCCACAACAACATACGCCGCGCCGCGCTTGGCCGAATCGCGCGTCTGCCGGCCCTCCCCGCGCTTGCGGTCTTTCTCCTCTTTGCCCTGCTGCCGCTTTGCCTGCTTCTTCTCCCGCTTCTTCTCTGCCTGCACACCACCTGAGGGTGATGATCCCCAGCCAAATTCACCCTGGTTCCGATGATGTGCCCCACTTTCAACAGCCTGCAGGCCGCACATGCCGCGTCCCCTCGGCAGATTTAGACTCTACCCACGGGGGACGGCGTCTGTCCCTCGGACGCCGCATCACAGCCGCAACAGCACCAGGACATGCATTGTGACAGAGCGTCGTCCACGCTGGCTGCAGGCTCTGGACCAGGGCAGCAAATCAGCCATATGCAGCCACGCTCCACGTGGCTGTACGATGGACAGCAGCTGAGAGAGCTGAAGAATGCAGAGGAAATAAAGCAGTCCGGCACAACAAACTCCTTGTTTGGATGTCACGCTACCGTGGTGCCATGCTACTGCTCGTTTTGTGTATGCTCTGCGCAAAAAATCAGCCAGGCAGGTAGCCGCTTTGTGCTTGCTTTGGATTATTCGGCGGAGTGTGGGGCAACCAGCACCGTGACAACGCGCTCCAGGGCCTCCTTCTTCTTGGCCTCCAGGTCGTGCAGCTTCTGCTTGTTCGCCTCCTGCCGCTCGTAGCACTTGGGGCACCCCCACTCGCCAGCAGGCAGCGCGGCAAGCGTGGAGCCGAGGCACTCGACGTGGAAGGCCTTGGGGCAGAAGTCGCACAACGCCAGCGGGGATCCCCCCGCGTGGTACATGCGCATGCACTTGCCACACTTGAACGTGTTCTTCGTGAACTGCTGCTTGCTCAGGCCGCTGGCTGTCATGCGTGCCTGCGCCGCTGCGTGTCGCGCCTCCAGCGTGCACACCATCTTGACTGCCTGCACAGCGTGCAGCATGGCCGATCAGCGACACAAATCCAGTGATGGTGCGTCTCATGCATGTGAAATCACAAAGCGCCAAACGGGCATGTCCGGATGTGTGCAAAGCGGGGGAGCTGGAGCCTGCTGCATGTGGGGCCGTCGCACGCGCTGGGGTCACCCAAGCTAGCCATTGAAGAGGGGACAGGTTTGGAGGCAGGGGTGCGCACGTCAAGCTCTTGGCGGGAGCAGGTCGCCGACGCGTCCACGTGATCCAGGGCGCCGGGCAGAGCACGCAGGGTGAATCGACCGGGGCCAAGCCGCAGGAACATGCGATCGTGGCCACATGTGGACGAGATGGATGACTTGCCGGCACGGGTATTGGAGCCCCAGTCGAAGCCCTGTGCCTTGAGCCCGTCCATGATTTGAGCTACAGCCAGGCCGGCTGGCCCCGCAGCACGCAGCACGGAGAAGATGGCCTGCTTGAGCGAGCCGTCCTCCAGCCGCGCCTCGGATTCCTCCAGGGCCTCCTCGGGGGGCACAGCCGCCGCGGCCGGCCCCGCATGCGTGGTGGAAGTTGCAGCGCCGCTGGCCTCGCTGGAGTTGGGCCCCGGGGCCGCGGCGGCCGTGGCGAGCTGAGCCGCACCGGCGGAGCCACTAGGCTGAGCCAGGCGCTGGAGCAACAGCGCTGGGTTCAGTGCTGCGGCTGCTGACGTGGGGCTGCTCGCCGCTAGGGGCGGGGCTCCAGCCTTTGGCGTGCCTGTGGTTACACAGGCGTGTGAGGATGTAGGACATGCAGGCACATGCTGCCGTGGCTGTAGCTGGGATGCTGAAACGTAAGCGTGGCCACGCACCGGTGCTGAGAAGCATCGCTTGTGCCTGGACAAGTGCAAGCTGCTGCTGAAGGCCCTGGCCAGACCCGACTGGTTCAACAGACTGGGCTGGAGGCCCAGTAATGTGTGGGCTGACCATGATGTTGTCCTGCAGCGCGGCCTGTTTTGCCCTCTGCTTCGCTCGCTGCCTTTGCTCCCTTCGTTTTGCCGTTTTCTTGAGTTGTTGATCAATGTGTGGCGGCAGCTTGTCCGGGATGTGGTGCTCGGCTAGGAGTTCGGGACGCACAAGCCATACGCACGTCATGCCCTTAATTCCCAGCGACTGCTGCCGAGATACAGAGTTGAGCCATGACTTCACGGACGATTTGGTGAGATGTGTACAGGCTCGGATCATGTCAGACATCGCCACAGTTCGCTGGCTTCCTTCCACCTCCACGATATACTGCTTGTTGACTGCATTCGTTTCTTGACCTGCAGTTTAAGATGGAATCAAGATCGCGGTCGGCGGGCTTGTACGCAGAGTGCAGCCTGCTTTGGCTCGAAAGGGACAGGAGACGAATCGATGAATTTGAACTCGGCAGCGGGCGTCGGGCCTGACCTTCGACTGGATGCCTGACGATCGCGTCCTTCTTTCCACCGCCTCTGCTAGGTAGCTGAACAGGTTCATCTTGAACGCAGTTACACTTCAAGTAATTGAGAATCGTGTTGCACAGTTCGTCGAGGCGAGTTGTAGCCCCGTGAATCAGCTCCAAGCTGGGCTTCACGTACGCATCTGGCAGTGCAAATGCGACTTCTGGCTCGTTCAGTGCACTCTGCATGCCGAAATGGTATGGGGGCGTGGGTCATTAAAGGTTTATTCACGAACCACTCAGCGCGTATCCGGGCGATTTGCTTGGCAAGATCAGGCGTCGGAAACAGAAAACTTTTCGTGAGCGCGCTTCGCGTAGATGCCAATATGGGCTCCATTAAAATTGGTAGGAGATCACGGGGCCCACGGCTCGCAAGGCGCTAACCGACTTGCGCTGCGTCTACCCGGGAATTGCATCACGTCGGTTACGCGGGTTGGCCGAAACGATCCGCGACCAGACAATTCGCACCTTTACAACCTTCAGATTAGCTTCACTGGATAGTGCTTCTTCATAGGTCATATTTGACGCACCGGTCCTAGAGCACGTCCAGACGCGCTGTCGGTACCGCGCCAGCTTGCCCAGGTACTCCCTGCGGGGTTCCACCAACCGTCTCTAGCGGCACTCTGGGGACTGATGCAGTTAAATACAGGCTATAAATGATGTACATGGAAACTTGGAGCGTTCGCATGAGCTGAGATTGCAACACCCCGTTTGCCGATCCACCGTATCCATATGCGCATAACGCACAAGCGAAGCGCACTCATAATCGCGGAACACCTCGCCCGTAAACCTGATGGTCCACACTTCCTCAGAAGCAAGTAGACCAGCTGGAAGAGCCAGCGCAGGCCGGTGAAGCCCCGCCTCGTCTACGGGCATGTCTACCGATGCGACCAGGCGGACATATATCGTAAACAGGAGTTCGCAAACTCTGCCTCGACCAACAACACCTACAGGTCCTCGTACGACAATCGCTGGGCCTGCAGTATGCTTGGCAGTTTGTTTTTTTTTCTGCCATAGCTGCTGGAAAGTCTCCGTGCCTACGTCGGATAGACCACGCGGTTGTGCATGCGCATGGCGCAAGATTTTGGGCTGGCCGGGCCCGGCCGGGCTGGACGGAATTGTCGCGTAGTTCACGCGCGAGCAGCTGCAGCGCAAAGCTCTCACATTCGGCGTACATGCAGCGCAATGACATGTCCTCAATGTCACAAAGTATCGTCATCTCGCAATCACAGTAGTCTCGTTCCACGGAATGACGCCCACGCCGACCGCCTGTGAGTATCTACTGAAGAGAGCTGTCGCTTACCGAGATCCTGCTCATCTGGATCAATGTGCTGCGGCAGCCGTACAGCAGCAATTGAATGCTTGAGTAGCGTGCTGTGTATCACACCGCCTTGAGCGTTTTGTACAGCGACTTGAGTCAGCCATGCGCGATGTGATGCCACCGAAGATGCCAGCGCTGCGGAACTGTGCTTGCTTGCGGCGATATATTTCACAGCGTATGCGGCTTTTTATTTTTTAACATTTCTGTCAATTTCGTCTGCAGCTCGCCAGCTATGTTGTAGTCTTGGCCGCTGGCTGAAAATACGTGTGCACTGTTGGTCTTCATGCATTTCATGGACACCGTTGTGCAACAACATAACGAGTGTCTTGCAAATGGACAATGTGGATGTCATATAGGATCTACTCGCGCTTCTGCGGTGGATGCGAGCCTGAACTCCTTGGTGGCGTCTGTGAAACCATCCAAAACGATGGCCTTGACCGATCTGGCCAGTTCGCTGAAGGAAGATGGCATTGATGTGCGGCCTCGCCGCACTTAAATTGCCTGTTCTGTCTGTCTGAAGATTGTGCGATGCCTCTCGCACTGCGTCAGCCTCACCCGCGCCTCAGCTGTCGCCTGTACAGGTCATCAGCTTGTCGGTGGGGCAGCCAGACTTCCCGACGCCGACGGCCGTGAGCGACGCAGCCAAGGCTGCCATAGATGCTGGCCACACAAAATACACACCGAACGCAGGCACCAGCTCGCTGAGGGCGGCCATCTGCGACAAGCTGCTCAACGACAACGGGCTCACGTATGCTCCCAACGAGATCGTGGTCACCAACGGAGCTAAGCAGGCCATCTGGCAGGCCGTCCTGGCCACCGTGTCTCCCGGAGACGAGGTCATCGTGCCCGCGCCATACTGGGTGAGCTACCCCGAGATGGTCCGCATGGCTGGCGGCACGCCAGTCATTATTGAAACCACCACAGACAACAACTTCTGCGTCTCTGCGCAGCAGCTCGCCGCCGCGCTGACGCCGCGCACACGCATGCTCATCCTCTGCACACCCTCCAATCCAGCGGGCACCGTGTACAGCCGGCAGCAGCTCATGGCGCTGGCGGACGTCGTGCGCGGCCACCCGCGATGCCTCGTCATCGCGGACGAGATCTACGAGCTCATCATGTACCCACCGCACGAGCACGTCAGCTTTGCAGGCTTGCCTGACATGTGGGAGCGCACTTTCACCGTCAATGGCGTGTCCAAGGCGTTTGCGATGACCGGCTGGCGGATAGGGTACCTCGCAGCCCCCACGGTCTTTGCGCGTGCAGCAGCCATCATCCAGAGCCAAAGCACGTCTGGTGCCTGCAGCGTCTCCCAGGTACAACACACCATCCTCTGCTATCCCAACCGTGCTTGTACGGCCGGCCTGGAAATCAGTGGTGCCCATGCACATGGCATGCCAGATGGTGTAGTGGTCACTTTGGGTAGGCCTGTGCGGCAGGCCTGCGGTATGGGACAGCACTGGCAGTGCGATTGTGCGTGCTTGGCAAGCTCAGCAGTGCTTGTGCGCCAACAGGGCCGGCTGGGGCATGCGCGCGTGACGAATGCGATGCGTGTGGTGTGCAGGCCGCAGCAGAGGCCGCGCTGGCGCTGGGCCCAGCAGGAGGCGAGCCTGTGCGCGAGATGGTGGCGGCGTTCGAGCAGCGGAGGGACTTTGTGATGCAGCGTCTGCGGGCCATCGGGGGCCTCACAATTGCACAGCCACAGGGCGCCTTCTACGTGCTGCCAGACATGTCGGCGTACTTTGGCGCCGGCGTGAGCGCGGAGGGCTTCGGGGAGATCGCCAACGCTGACGCGCTGGCACGCTACCTGCTGGAGGTCGCGCGAGTTGCTCTCGTGCCAGGGGACGCGTTTGGTGTGCCGCAGTGTATCCGGTTCTCGTATGCCGCTTCGATGGAGACGCTGGATGAGGCGTTGAGCAGAGTGGAGCAGGCGCTCGAGCAGCTGCACATTGAGCGGTGACAGTGGTCGCCTGTGCCGCGCGTGCGTGCAGCTGTGCTGCGCTCAGATCAGCGCTAGCAGAGTCGGCATTGCCGGCCAGTGGACATGGGCACCCCCCTGGCGGCCGCTGCTGCTGATTGAAGGAGAGGCACCACGCCGTGTAGAGCTGCGGGAGAGCGGTGGCTAGACACGCATGTCACAGCCGCGCTTGCACAGCCATGGCCAAGATGCGTGGCCACACCGTGACAGCACATGCTTCCATTGGCCCGGCAGCGGAAGCTAGATGTGAGACGTATGCAGCTCGGACGGTCCTCGCAAGCGGTACCATGTCGCACCCCACATACGTTCTCCTGCATATATGGACAGCGTCCGCCCCTATCATGTGGTTCCTCACATGCATGTGGCGCAGTGTGACGTTTTGGTTGTGCCATGACGATCGCTGCTTCTGACTGTCGCCAAACATCGACAATAGCCTAACATCTGCATGTCCCGCAAACTGGGGTCAACTGGTCTTGGGTCACAAGCGCATACATGAGTCCTAGGTGCTGCTGTGCAATATCGCTACCTGTCATTTTGATCACGCACATGCACTGCTGGTGGCTCCCCGTCCTGGTTCCCGCCATGGCTTCTGGCTAGTATGATCTTGACAGTATGCGCTCATCCCGCATGGTGGTTTTCCAGACATGCCAATCTGGTGGGCAAGGCATGAAGAGGGTGCCATGCATGACCTCTGCTGTCTTATACACAGTCGCCCCAGGCTGCCCATGCGTCAGCTCTCACGATTTTGCTGCATTGCAGACATACTACTGTAGCCGGGCATAGTCTCCGTTCTTGATTGGGCATTAGTTTCAAGAAAGGGCGTGATGTGTGGCATCGCCTCCGCCTCTGATCATGCGACCTGTCGAGCGCGTTCTTTCAAATTCCGCTCCAGATCCGACCCCCGGACCTCCAACATGCACATGCTGGATCCTCTGCATGCAAGATGTGGATGAACGCTGCAAACGTCAACCTGCTGCGTGGCCCTGCCGGGCAAAGGGCGGCACCATGAAATTCTGAACAACGTGTTCCGGCATGCGTGTCCTTTTCACGAATGCACACGCTGTGTGACCAGGGTTGGCCGTGCCCGTGCACGCAATGCCCCCCGCGAGGACATACGTATGCACGCGTTGGGACTTGCCGAGGGGCATATGCGCCCAGGGAAAATGGGCCGATGCATGCCGCCAGGATTGCCCTCGTGAGGCAGCCCATGGGCGCCAAACCATGGGTTTGCGTGGCCCCAGTGGCCACTCGCGCATGCGCACGCGCCACGCGTGGCCGTGGGAAGCGCGCTTTGAACAGACTTCATGAGGACAGGCCTCATCGCGGCGTGCACGTGTTACACGGAGATGAACGCAATAGCCCGGCAGCGAGGGCAACAGAAGGAAAGTAGACGGCCAAAACCCCCCAAAGGTAGACACCAGCAAAAAGCAATCACTGTCCCAGGTGAAAAGCCACAACGAACCGACACAGCCGACACAACCACACCCACGCACCCACACGCATGCGCACTCCCGCACCCCTCCACCATGGCTCCCGCGCCACAACCGCACACAGCGACCACCACCATCGCACTACTGCCCACCCCAACAAAACCAGCCACCACCGACCCCCCAACAGCAGCACCTCCACTCCATCCGGCCCCACTGGAGCATTCCATCGCGGGCCCCCCGCACAAGAAAACCTAGGGGCTCACGTCCCCGACAGTGCAAGGCGTACCAGCTCTCCCCCTCCGGCCGCCCGGCCCGAGGGCGGCGTGCACGTGTAGGGGCCCCATGTGTGTTCGACGTGCGATCGACCGGGAGCTGCCGCATCATGAGCTCCCGTCAGCCCCTGATTGAGGTGCTCCCTGCCGATCATTGTAGAGGCCAGAAGCGTCGCGAGAAGTGGTCTGTCCCGCTTATGGTTCCCATTGCCGTGCGATCTCGAGCTCACACACGCGATCCCGGTAGATTCGTAAACATGGGGCTCTTTCATCTAGCCACAAATAGTTTGCACAGCTTTTTCAGACCCACAAGCCCAAATAATTCCAACGCCGTGCCAAGAGGCACTTCTGCCGGTGCCTTCAACAAGCCGGTGGTTCTGGTCACGGGTGCCAACGGGAAGACCGGAAGAATAATCGCCAAAAAGATCAAAGAGAGCGAAGAGTATTCTCTGAGGGCATTGACTCGCTCTGAGGAGGTGTCGTCACGTCTCCTGATGGCCATCGAATTCGACCCGCGGCAGTATGCATGGCACCAATCAGCGACCACTGTCAAAACGCGCAGCACAGCACCCACGCAGCTATCTCCGCTCGCTTGCATGACCTTGCGGATCGTGGAGCGGGGCTCATTGTGACGTTGTGACCACACCTGTGACCACCATGCTTAATCATGCGCTAGTAGGGCAACCGCTCTTGTCACTGTTGTTGTGTATGAAGGGCAAACAGACGATCCTGAACGAACTTGCGCTATCTGAGGATGAAGTAGTGGTAGCAGATGTGGCCAAGGCGGACCTGTCAAAGGCTGCAGAGGGCTGTGCGGCGCTCATTGTGGCCACATCTGCCACACCTAAGCCAGTATGGAGTAGCTTTCCAGGATTCTTCTGGGCACGCTTTGTCAAGCAAGAGAAGGTCATGCCAAAGTTCACGTACCCTGCAATGCCTGAAACAGTATGCTCCCGCCACGCCATCATGACTGTGCTTTGAGGTGTTCACTGCTTTGCAACCTGGACAACCCTGCGATAACGCCAATTATCTTGCTTTTCTACTCAGCAGGACACAATAAACCATAGCAGCCATCGAGGCAGTCTCCAGCTGGAGGCGTGTGTGGCATCCTGACCCCCAGTTGCAGAGGCGCCCTCAGACCGCGCCAGCTGGTGCATCTACAGTGGACTTTTCTGTACGCTCCATTGCAGTTAGAAACACGGGCATCAGGGAAAGCTCACCTTGCCTTCACAAAATGGTCAACAGGCCGTCAGGCTCACTGCTGCGCGGCTTCATGCCTGCAGGTGGACTGGGAAGGCCAGAGGCGCCAGTTTGACGCGGCGAAGGCGGCCGGGGTGAGCCATGTGGTGGTCGTGTCATCCATGGGAGGCACGCAGCCAGAGAACACCCTCAACAGCATCGGTGATGGCAACATCCTTGTGTGGAAGCGCAAGGCCGAGCAGTACCTTGTGGCCAGCAGCCAAACCTACACCATCCTTCACCCAGGAGGTATGCTGCATCGTGGCCAACGTCCTGCATGGACCCCACAGCAAGCACGCGTGGTGCCATGCGCTCCAGCGTATGCTGCCGCAAGACCTCCGTACCCTTGCTTTGAATTGGGGTGCATGCCCTCTGTTCGTGTAATTTCAGTGGTCCAATCATCCCCGAGCGTAGAGCAAGTCTTCGGATGCAGAGTGGACGATTGTGCCAACAAATTTGTTGTGTGCAGGCCTAAAGGACAGCCCGGGGGGCCAGGCAGGCGTAGTTCTGGATGTAGACGACAGGCTTCTGGAGCGCAAGGTCCGCAGCATCTCACGCGCAGACGTGGCTGAGCTCTGTGTGCAGAGCCTGGGCCTGGATTCCGCCAAAAACCGGTCAGTTGACTGCATCAATGATGAGAATGTGGCAGTTCCGGTCAGTAAAGAGGACTTTGACTCGCTGTTTAGCTCCCTGAAGGGCAACAATGACTACAGCATCAACCCGGCGCCATGAGGCAGCTGCTGGGAGGAGCATGACATGCTCCATGCATCAGCCACTGTGGCACACACCCCTGCGGCTGCAGCATGTGATGCAGAGCTGATGTAAGCCACCAGTCCACGTCCAGTGTGGTCACGGTGTTGCTTGTTATGAACGCGCGGTGACGGATCGGCAGTTCGAGAGCACGGCCAAGATGGCGAGCTGGAGAGGGGCGCGCGCTGCAGTGGGCCAGTGTCAGTGATTCAAACAGTCTGTGCTTGAGGATGCCATGTCTGAGCCGGCCAGGTCAAGGAGCGCAGGTCCAAGATCAAGGCTTCCTTATGCTTCCTCTACTGCATTAGCGACAGGGCATTGTGTCTCCACGTGTGCGCTCTAGGCAACACAGGACGCCAGGACGCAATGCGGATCGCCTTGGTGGTGTTGCAGGGCAATACGGGGATGTGCCGGCGATTCGAAAGGGTGACCTCGTGTGAAACGGGGATGCTGCGCTCTCGGTTCTAGCTTAGGAAGAGTAGGCTTGTGTCATTTAAAGCGGCCATGGCCTGATCGGTCATTCGGAATCTGATGCTGTGGTTTGTAAATGGACGCACTGATCCACTTCTCAAAGTAAAGGTAATTTTTGATTTGTCTCCATTTGTGTGCTAGCTTGTGCATTGCTTTGTTGCTCAGAGTCTATGTGAACCCCTCTCTGTTTCGCAGACACAATGCACTTGAATCCATCCACCGTCAAAAGGAACGATTTCATGGCAACTGATGTGTTCATATGAGCTGGCCCAAACTGCACTCATAAGAGCCTGGCACACAGAACCACTTGCATCACAAACATCCAGTGTCTTCACCCAGTGTCTTCACGCAGTGTCCTCACCAAGTGTCCTCACCTTGCGTAGCAAAGAAGAATGCACATAGAACCAACATGGGCTGGGTACATCGGCGGCTAGTTCACGCAAAGCCGGCCGCCGCAGCCGGCACCGGCCATGGCCTGACCGCACAAAGCACCAAGGGCCACAGCCCAAGGCGGTAGCAATGGCCATGGCCCCAGACCACCAACAGCAACGCAGGGACTCACATCAGCACGGGGGGAGCGAGCGGCTCTGCCCAGCTGGGGTGGAAGGCGGGGGGAGGGGGAGGGGGAAGGGGGCGGGGGGATGGGCATTGGGTAGCATTGTTGGACAGAGCGCGGGTGGGGGCTACGGGCGGCCGCCTAGGCGCGATGGCTCGTCAGCGCCGGTAGGCCGTCAGTTGGCACCGCCAGGCCCGGCAGGAGCGCCCTCCCGGCACTCTGCACATGTGTTACCAGCACGCGAGGGTCCCACACCTGGTCTGCAGTTCAAAGGAATCAGCCTGTACCAGCCACATTTGCATCTCCAATGCGACATGCAAGCTCAACGATGAGGTGGTCAGGTGCTTCAGTGAAACCGGGACATGCAGGCCCATACGGCGCATGCAGTGCTGCCTCATTGCCAGCTGTGGCCACATGTGGCTGCTGCGCGCATGTCCGCAATGTCCATGTCCTGCGACGGGATTCGGCAGCAAGCGTGTCCGCCCAGCTCATTGCCCAATCCTGCGGAGTCACAGCTCGTGCACTCGGCTACAGTCAGGCGTCCATGACTGCTCATGTGCAGGGGTCGCCAGTCGAGCTGTTCTGATGCGCATCTGAGCTCGAGCAAGATACCTGCGTCGATTCGCTTTGCCGGAGATCTATTGCACATAGGCCAAATGGACGTATCGAACAAAGACCTGAGTCGGGCAAAGTATCGCTTGTCCCAGTCTCGCAAACGCGCGCACGCGAAAGGCGGGCCTGCCCGCGGGAGCACACAGAAACATGACAGCAGCGCTAAAGCGACAAACACCACGGATACGCATCATGGCCCCATACTACCACACGGCAATGAACCAGTGAATATAGGCTGTGATCGTGTAGATCTACGAGCCATGCTGGAGCTGGCTTGGACAACACAAAGCACCACCAGCCAGCATCGTCACGCTGCCATGATAGAATCATTGCTAGAGACAGGAAGCAACGACTCCACTTTGATGAAGCATGATCCGGTGCGGCTGCTATTTTCTACTGATCGGGAGTGGTGCAGCTAGCGTCGAAGTGTCCATTCTGTTGGGTGACTTTCGCCTGTGTCCAGGCTAAGCTTGACTTCTCGTTGCTAGAGCGGCAGCTGCAGTCATGCCCAGAGTACTTCCTTTCGGGCTTACATCCATCTGTGGCTGCTGAAGTGCCAGCGACAGCAGTGCTGGCGTCGTCGAACATGTTGTCAGGCCAACTCCGCACACGCACGGAGTCGGTGCATGCAAAGAAGACAGCTCAAGTGGCACAGCAGCGATATTCGCCAGCCGGGATTGGTCTGGGCTCTCCATCGCCCACGGAACTTTCCAATGCTATTGATTCCCCATCGCCATCCAAACCATCACACACTGCATTGGTAACACCAGAGCCCTCACAGCGGAGCGAGGGCCCACAGGCAGGGTCAGGCATAGCAGTTGCCCCACCCAATGAAGGCGGTATGGCACAGCTGGAGGAAGACATGGAAGACGACTTAAATGCACTACTGTCTTCATCACAGCGACGAGGGACTGCAAGCGCATCAAAGGCGGTGGTCACGCAGATTGTAGTAGGGGGCCAGAGGGCATCAGCTGGATCTCATGTGCTTACACGGCCACGGCCTCCAGGTCAAGCGATGCCTCCAATGCAAAATTCACCTCAGCAAGCGCCTGTTGCACGTTCCGCAGGGACAGCCACCAAGGCTGACATAGAAGACTGGTTAGATCTGTAGCTCACTGACAATGGCAAAGTTCGTGACATGAATGAGCGTGAGGATGGATATGCAAGGCTGTAAGAAGAGTTATATGCATAACTGGATGTCAAGAATGTGGCGTGTGTGAACCCCTACCAGGCACTTGACGTACACGAGCGAGACCTCCACGATAGGTTACTGCAATACCGCAACTTCAGGTTCATGATTGTGGCCAAATCATTTTGAGCGGCCTCCTGTGCCTCAAAGCCACGCTATACATTGTCTGGCTCAACCGAGTCCGCAGAATTGCTGTACACAGTCATGCACACGGACCAGCATCACTGGCTGCTAGTTTCCACTGAGTTCAATCAACTTTGCAGTCGTCCTTCTGAGCGGGTTTGCCATCTGGATCGTCTGGCAGTCGCTTGACAGCCTTGCCATTGGGCGTGCCGCCACTCCGAGCGCTACCTGGAGTGCCAGGCTGTGCACTTGGCGACGCAGGTTCTGCCACTGCAGATGTGGCTGTGCCATCTTTCCCAGCACCCCTCATAGTACTGTCAGGGCTGCCAGGCCCCTCTTCAGGGATCACAGGCATCCCTTGAAGCTCAATCTGCAACACAAAACGAGGTTCCCTGTCCATTGCACGCTGTCGAGGCTGGTCAATCCATGCAGCATGCAATACTTCCCAACAGGCATCCTCGTCAATGACTCAAACAGCAAGTCCTTGACGAGGAAAGCATGATTGCAGCATGGATCACACAATCCGTGTGGGAGTAGAGTGAACGCAAAACATGCCACTGAACAACAAGGTCGGTTGACAACAATGTCAAATGTCAACGGGATGTTGAGGCGTTTGCTTGATCTGTCCGCCGGTGCCGAGCATCAACAGCTCAAGTGTGACGGACTGGCAACTGATAATGGATGCCCCAGTCAATTGCAATGCGTCTCTGCACTCCTCACATGGCAGCGAGGACACCACACGAGGCAAAGCTGTCCAAACTGACAGCATTGGGTCTGCACAGGGTGTGAGGCACGCACCCGTGTGTCCAGATGCACGTTCTGTGCTTCATCTTGACCAACATACAGATATGGGTTTGCTTCATCCCGGGTACGGAAGACCCAAGCCAGGGTGAGCATGAAGAGCAACAGGAGGGCGTTCCACAGCGCGAGAATGACCTGTGACTCATCTTTGTCCTTACCATACACTGGCACAAAGAATGCAGCAACAAAGGCTATCATGTACACTGTGACTGCGATTTTAAATCGTCGCATCAGGGTCGCCTGCTGTGCGCGCTCGACCTCTTCTGCGATGGTTGTGACGTGCTCTGCTACGACTTGGAATCCATCTGGGCCATCTTCTAGTGAATCGGAAATTGAGAACTGTGATCCGGCCTCAGCTGCAGGCATGACAACATTCACTGACCAGTGGGTATGCATGCACCACAATTCCAATGAGCTCGCGGTGTGCTGGCATGCTGCTGCTGAGCATCACATTGGGCTTTTGCATCTTACCTTCCTCCTGAGCCGTTCTGGGTGCCATCTCGTCCAGCTGCTTTGCAATATTCTCGCTGTTTTCTATCACTGCCATCCACGCCATCACTGTGATGACAGCTTGCACAAAAAATGCTGCAATTGCCAGCTGCCACTCCCACCCCGACGACTCAAGGCTCAGATCCACCAGGACAGGCAGCCATGCGAGCGTCTACAGCATGATCAATAGAATTGGCCTTTGCAGCGAACCATCTGCTCAATCATCAATGAACGAGTCGACGGGCTGGTTTTGATACCTCAGACCGCTATGCATGCGAGCTGCATTGGGTCACACTGACAAGATTATAGCTAGATACACATTGCCAACGTACAGGGCTATGAGTGACACATGAGCCTGACACGCACCACTGAAGCCACACAGTAGGCCACAGGAAGAAAAATCGTGTACTTTGGAAGCTCACGAAGAATGTGTGTGGTGATGCTGCAGCACACAGTGGGCGTGTCAGTGACTTTGATGCACGTGCGACGCTCTTTGCAGTTGGCGGTGGCACCAGCGGGTGGCCTGTGACCAGCATGACCGAACCCATTGCGAACCTCACCAATAGCCACTTGATATAAAGAGCAGTATCGCCTGCAAACGATGCTTCCAGTCAAACCTAATCAAAATTTCAAATTATGGCAGGGCACACCACGGCAATTTTGGCGGAATGTGGATAGAAGCCCTCACACCATGAAGCATGAGTCCACCAGGCCGTTCAAGAAGCTCAACAGCAAATCCAGAGGTATGGGGGGAGTGTTTTTGTCGAACTGCTCAGAGTCATGAATCAGGAGTAAGAGATCTCGAACAGCAAAGAGGCATGTGTTGCCGGCAATCATATACGTAATGCTGGGCACGGACGATTGACTAGATGCGAATGCTCCGATTCGGATCCCTTGGACAGTGGCGGCCCCAATCCATGCCAGCAGACGCAAAGAGAGGTAGATAGGACTCATGGCCATGCTTTCTCAGCGCTGGATCGCTGTGCTGAACCTGCTTAAAACTGTACATCCGATTACCATGTCGGAAAACACATGCAGAATGCGGTGCTTAAGCGATCGCACTGTGTAATCGTGTTCTCGACAGGTGTGCTCACGTTTTAGAACTGATAAGCCTGCCACGGCCAGTCGGTGGAACATGAAAAAATCTGGACCTGGCGATCACGCTGCGTGCATATTGAAGATGGTGGCCACAGGGGCGCTATTAGAACCACAAAACGTCTCGGCGGAGGGTGCCCGCCAAGGAATTCTTTGTGCAGCTCGAGATAAATCTAGTGCATCGACGCCTCAACGTTTTTGGTCTCGCGTTGCTGATTGTCCATGTGCATGCGCACCTGATCCGTGAACAAGGTGACGTGCTCAACCCAGCCAGTGACACGCGCGATCACGGATTGCACACCTGCGCTGGCGCGCCCCGTTCAATGCTGGCTCTATAGGATAAGACAAGTGGCCCAAGTTGGACTGCAGCATCAGGACAATCTCCTTGCTCACGACTGTTCGATAGAACTGTCGCGATAGCCTTGCTTCTCGGCCAAGACGATCGTCAGACGCTAGCATGACGACAGCCCATCGTCCAACATGGGCCCCTGCAATGGGGTTCGACGAGCAAGGGGGCCTACGTGTGCACGCCCCGACGCAAGCGGCATCTGCTAAGGACGCACCATCACAAACACGGCTGAAGGAACGGCAGCCTGGTCAGGGAACGATCGAAGAACTTGCTGTTCGGGATTTCAAAGCAGAACTGGAAGCAAAGGAGCGTAAACACTTCAAGCTAGACGCCATCGAAGACTTCGAAAGTGTGCACCACTGCACGCCTGTTTTGCCTTCCCCACTCACGTAGCCTGGCTATTCATGTCGCTGTACAATCCACGTCAATTAGTCACTTTTCACTTGCAGAAGAGAGGGAGAATGATAGAAAGCAGTTAGAAGAATTGGGAACTGCTGGAGCAGCTAAAGGTCTCCATCCCAATGCGAGAGATGCAGATGACGTCGATCCATCTGACGACAGTGACTCAGAAGGTGATGATTCCGATGATGAAATGGAGGCGTTGCAGGCTGAACTAGCCAAGATCAGGTGCGCATGCGATATTGGATACCTGAGGGTTTCACTGTTACTTCCACCATACAAGACGGCGCCATTCCTCGACATTGGTTTCAGTATGCGTCTCATTCACTTGTTCTTGCCAGCCGCTGTCCTTGAACAGCTGTCCTGAACGGCGTGCCCTGTTGTGCAAATGGCATCACAGCACACACGGTTTTGAGCATTAATACACATCTGTTGTAATCTTAGATATGGGCATGCCTTCCTGCTCCTGCTAGACTTGAAAGTTTCCGTACTATGTTGGCGACCGTCTGCGGAGCTTTGCCAGATCTCATATACGCAGCCACACGGTTATGAGACATTGTCTGTGGTTTTCAGAGCAGAGAAAGAGGCTGAGAAAAAGAAAGCTGCGGCCGAAGCTGCTGCCAAGGCGGATGAGGAGGCTAAAGCCGAGCTGATCAAGAACAACCCCATTTTGCGCAAAGAGCTAGGCATAGACGATGAGCCCACATTTCAAATCAAACGCCGTTGGGACGATGATGTGGTGTTCAAGAATCAGGCGCGCACGGAGCCCAAGCGACAAAAAAGGTTCATCAATGACACAGTTCGCAGTGACTTTCACAAACGTTTCTTGGACCGCTACATCAAGTAGAGCTGTCAACACGGCTGTGCCGGATCCAGCGCCAGTCATCTGAAGACAGCAGTTCCGATTGTCCTGCTTGTGTGCATCCCTAGTGCACCAGGCCTTGCCAGGTGACACACACACTTACACGCACGCACGCTGGGCGCCGTGCACCCTGCACCCTGGCATTCACTCTTGTACTGTACGCCATCTGAGCGCGGGCCCTTTGTGTCCAGCACGGTCGACAGGCCCTCGACTGCCTTTCGGTGCTGTCAAACCAGATCACGGCATAAGGGCGGTGATCGGTGCCAGGCGTGATCTCACGCTTGGCCCTTCGCAACCCGCCTGTGCGAGCTTGGGACAGCCAATTTTCGCACATGAAGCAGCATCATGTCATGCATTCTAGACTGCAATGACGTGTCCTCAGGCCATGCAGTACCCGGCTCCGGGAGGTGCGCGAGAGGGGGAAGGAAACAGCAGCTCGCAGGAACACGACTGCATGCGGGGAAGGCCTGTTGCCGTGCAGCTGTTTGCAGATAGCTGGTTGCCTGAGCCTCCGTGTCTGCATGCTGTTGTCCCATGTAGTCACGTCTGTTGTCTATCTGTCATGCAAATATTTCCTAGCCTAGGTAGCTGCGAGGAATGACCGTGTGCTCCCTGGGTAGCGCGGGCAATGTCTGCTCCGACGCTTAGATGTACAGTGGAATGATGATTCAACACAGAACAGGCTGTCAGTGCCAGCATCGAGTGCCTGTTCCTTGATGTTGTGTCTGGACCCATGCGTGGCCATGTCAAAATGTCCGGTCAGCGGAGGTGGTTGGGACGAGAACTCATTCTGTTGCGGTGATGGTAATTGTGAGGACGATGGCCTCATGCACAGGCGTGTTACTACATAGAAATCCCTGATCCCTGTGACAAGCACCAGCCAAGGTCTG
Organism: Ulva mutabilis; assembly: GCA_900538255.1. Taxonomy (NCBI): domain Eukaryota; kingdom Viridiplantae; phylum Chlorophyta; class Ulvophyceae; order Ulvales; family Ulvaceae; genus Ulva; species Ulva mutabilis. The sequence goes on along the minus strand of UNSF01000064.1, from coordinate 319,000 downwards.
GACATATTACATAGCTGAAACGGAAACCGTGTGAACGCGTCATTGCAAAGCTTCGTATTGAGCTAGTGTGTCTCCAATGATTGCAATTTTTGTTAGCTGTAGGTCGTCATTGACTTTGATCTTCATTGTCATGGATGTCTGAAACTCTTTGCCAGTCGCAACAGACTTCAGCAAGAAATCAAATGCAGCAAAAACGCTTCCAGACTCGTTTAAATACTGGTATACCTCTGGCGTTGATATGATGATGAAGTTATCATTGAAGCGGCCCATGAACTGCCTCACACAGTCGTATCCTACGTATTTTCCTGAATACGGGAGAGTGGAAGGGCTTTGAAAGTACACGAAAGCGTCCGGAGATGTGATTGCCTCCAGCTTGCTGTACTCTTCTTGCAGGAACAGCTTGACCACACGTTTGATGGCACTTGCTTTGCGGTATGATTCTGCAAAGAAACACAAACGTCGGACATGTTGGTAGTTCCACTACCAAACAGTATATACATGAAATCGACAGCTCTTGCCTGCGTATGCTGCTTGTGCCATGCACCTTCGACACGGCAGTAATACCTGTACTCTCTGCACGGCCTGCCATGAACATGCAGACCTAAAATGAGCTACGGCTAGCATCTGGACGCAAAGCGAGCATGCAGTGTTCGGAAACATGCGGAAAATGTGCGTCGCACGGCAGCCTACCTTCTCCTAGTGGCCCAGCAAGCGCTGAGCCAGGTGCAATCGAGAACAAGATGCCGATACCAGCAAGTCCATGTAAAAGTTTCCTTCGCTTCATGCAAGCTGTTGAGTGCAACTGATCACACGAGTGGGCATTGCAGACAATAGGTCTGATTGTACCAGCCCTGCTCGGTTGATACGACACAAGCGATTGGGGAAACAGACATGACACAATCTGCATTAGATTCAATATCTCCTAACGCTATAACCTGGTGCCGATCCTGCGTCGACGCCACTATGCAAGGCTGCGTTGCCGCTCGCACTACCGCCGATCACAGTCACAGCAGGCTCGAAAGGATGCGCTGCAGAGATACAACGTGCGTACAGCTTGACGACTGCAATAGGGCTGGTGTGCGCTGTGCGCTCGGAATGCTGTCTGGGTCTTCTTTCGTGTGCCGTACGAGTGCACAGTCATCTCGCAGTCAGCAACAATCCTCCGCGTGCCCATGGCATGCTCTGAGCAGCGACACTGCGTACACAGGACTGTGTTCTGCACAAGCAGACTTGGTTTTCTGTTCAGTTAGTTGAACTCTTGTACGAACGCGGTGGGGCCAGTCACCAGCGCGTCCATTGCGATGTGCAGGAGCGGTGTCGGGCACAAGAATGCCCGTTTAACTTAGCGTCTGCTCGCCCGTGGGGCGACTATCAGCATATGTTTGACAATTAATCTACTTGATCTGTGTTTCAGCTGATCACGACCACTGTTTCAGCGCACTAGGTTTCGTGTTGCCAGTGTGTGGTGCGAGTCATCACACCGCGCAAGACATGGACATCATATCCGAGCAAGTATACCTGCCATCCTACCGGCGGCGCAGGTCACCACGAAAGACTGCTGCTTTACTTGTGGGATGTGCGAGTCTGTTGTACGTTCTCGAGGCTCGGAAGGGTGTACTGTCCTCAGCGTGGAAGAGCTTTTCCAGGTGACAGCCCGCCAGTTCTGACAAACGAAAGCCACGCCCGCCGAGCCAGTGGGACCATTGCTAGGATGTGAGAGCTCATCACCACATCGTGGTGACCTGCAGGGGACTGGCTGCTGCGGTGGCAGCATGGATAGAAGACCAGTCAGGCACAGCCCTGTTCACTCTGGAAGGCAATGAGCCTCCGGAACCAGATCCGCAGACGTTCTTCGGTCGCCGCAATCAGGCACACAGCAGCCCACAGTCTACGTCCAATGCCATTAATTCTGGGTCTGGAGCGAGCCTGCCGGCTATTGGGTCTTCAGGCACCTCGTCAGCCAGAGAGGGCACCAAAGAGTGAGTCGCAGTCACATTGTTGTGGCCGCACATCAGATCACCTGTTACTGTAGACAGGCACCCGCCACATCGTGCACTGCAATGAGCGGGCCACAGACTCATACGTTTACATTGAGCATCATGAGTGGTGCTTGCAGCCTGGACGTCCCACAGTTCCTCATGTCCACCAAGTTCTTTGCGTGCCTGGAGCTTGAAGACTCCCGCAAAGTGGCAGAGGCGGCCACCACCGTCCACATACCACCGCATCGCATCCTGTTCGAAGCCGGAGATGGGGGGGACGCGGGCATCTATGTCGTGGTAGAGGGCAGCGTCGGCATGTTCCTCTCTGATGGAGACCAGCTCATCCAGACCAACTCCCTACAGCCTGGCGAGAGCGTGGGCGACCTAGACGTCCTTGACGGCACGCAGCTTCCTGTCCCTCACCGCATCCCAGCTGCCTGTCGCACACCAATAGGCAGTCAAACGCAGCCCCCCTTGTCCTGCACACACTTCACGCTGAGTCTATGTCAATGCTATGCGTGGCAACCGTCTCATCAACTGGGCCGTCAGGCTGTCCCCTCAGGGCAAGCTTCTGCCACCACAGGTCCTGCGCAGATTTGCAAGCCTTACCTTGTGCCTTCATTCTTGTCAGGATCACCAAGTGTGCATCACGGCCGCACCATGGCCGTCATGGTCTCACCCCTGCTGCAGGCGCCTGCAGGAGCATCACATGCATGGCCCTGGAGGACGGCGCCGTCCTGGTGCAGCTGTCCCGGCCGCTGTTCCTGGCGTTCCTTGCCAGTCGCCCCAACGCGCTGCAGATCTACCTGCAGCAGGGCGTGGCCCGGCTGTGGCGCGTCGCCAAGTTCATCCTATCTGACTACCTCAACCTGCCCATGCCGCTCAGTGCCCCACCCTCCGGCATTGCATCGCAGCAGCATGCAGAGCAGCTGCAGCGCACATCGGAAACCAGCCCCACTCGGCGGGGGATGCTGCGCGCTACGGCTAGTGACGGCGCAGACGTCGCCGCCCTGGAGCCGGCCCTTTCTGCCAACTCTGATTCGGCACGGTGGACCGATCCCGCACTCCCGCAGGAACAAGTGCGCTGCCTTGTCTCTGCACTTGCCAGTGCTGTTTGCATTGGCGACAGACAGAACCAGTCACTATCCAACGGTGCTTTGCATGAGCCACTGGGCAGCGCATGACGTGGCATTCGACGTGGAAGATAGGGCGACCGCGGGAACGTTGCACACGGCAAGTGTGGCTGTGCAGGCGTCCCCTGGGGGCAGTGCAGCGGCTACCCGTGCCACAGGGAGCATGGCAACTGGTGTGAAGGTTGAGGCTTCAGGATGCAGCCCCGAGGATTCAAGGGCCAGCAGGCATGAGGACAGCTCGGGCAGGGCTGAGGCGCACGGGCTGGGGCACAGCGCAAGCCCTGCACAAGCCACGCGAGCGGCTACAGGGGAGCGAAGTGTTGGCGCTCACGCCACACAGGCGCTGGACTGCCCGGGAGTTGACACAGACACTCTGGAGGTGCTCAACCGGGTGCTGCAGAGCTCCAGCTGCGGCGGCACCGCTGGCGAGGGACACGACTGGAAATCAATGTCAAGTGCGGTGCCTGTTCATGCTCCACCGTAGCACCTGCTGGGCCAGAGCGATGGCGACATGGCGTGCCTGTGTGTGTTGATGCTGCTTCAGGGAGCTGTGTTTTGCAGACAGCGGGGATGGGGAGGGCCCGCCACGTTCCTCAGATGTAACGGACGCTGGCGGCATGGTGTACGTGCGCAAGTCCAAGGGTAGCAAGGGCGCGCTACGGCCGTTACAGCAGCTACAGCATACTCCCGTGCCAGCATGCGCTGTCGCAGGTGCGGGCCCTGTAATCAGGGGGCTGCTGCGGACATGAGCCCGCCTGGGGGCCCACAGGGGCGGACTGCAAGGTTGCTGTGGCTTGCAGGCTGGGACTGTGTCAATGCCAGTGAAGCCAAACTTGGGCAGGCGACCGTCGCCATGCTGCAGCAGCACTCACGAACGTTTGTGACCACTGTGCTGCCCAGCTTCAAGATCCACACGCTGTGCCGCAGCATCACGCTGGTGCCTGGCTCGGTCCTCCTGCAGCGAGGCAAAGCCGCCGGTCAGGTGCTCTCCACCCCACCACACGTGCACCCCTGACGTGACCTTTCCTCCACCACTGTCGCTTCTAAGCAGTGCCTCCGCGCCAGGCCACAGGCACTCGCGTGTCCGCAAGCTGGGGCACAGCATCCACGGCCACGTGTGCCCATGCCTGCCCGTATGTCAAGCCGTTGTGGCTATGAGATGCATGGCTGTGCATGTGCCAGTGGCAACCGCACGCCAACCTGGTATGTAGGTGATGCTGATTGTCGATGGCCAGGTGACGCTGGAGCGGGTTGCGGTTGGCACCACCCAGCAGTCGGCCACTGCAGGCCCGGGCAGCCTACTTGGTGCTGCGGCATTCCTCTGCTCCACCAGCAACTTGGACACCGTGAAAGCGCTCACCACCTGCACTGCGCTGGCGATTGGCGCCGGGGAGTTGCACAACATCTTAGAGACCTCCCAGGCCGCCTACCTCGACATCCTGTTTGCTGGCAGCAAGGCGCTCGGCTACTGCATCCGCCGGTTCGTGTCCCTTGGCCTAAACCGCGTGTGGACACGCAGCGGCGACGTCGTGTACCAGCAGGGCGTCCCGGCGGACAGCATGTACGTGCTCATCTCGGGGCGCGTGCGCCTCGTCAGCCAGCACGGCAGCAAGGGTGCGGTGCACGTGGACGAGGAGGTGGGCCGCGGCCAGGCCATCGGCGCGATCTGGGCTGTGACCAACCGGAAGCATGACACGTCCGCCATTGCTGTGCGCGACTCGGAAATCGTGCGCCTCAGCAAAGAGTCGTTCGAGGTGCGCTGCCCCGTCTGCGTGCGCACGCACCGTATGGCATGCACTGGCGTCAGCTCGAGATGCGCTGCTAGAATCTGTGATGTTGCAACTGTTACATCCCTGCCTTGTGGTGGTGTTGTTCTCTGCTCCTTGCAGCGTCACATACACATGTTGACGGCTGGAGAGGGCGTCACCAAATGGGGTGCAGGTCATCTCCCGCGCAGCGCCAGAGGCCGCAGCCATTGTGCTGTCGCAGATGGCAGACCGGCTGTTGCACGCGCGTCGCTCACGCAGCAGCTTCAAGTCGCTGCGCCGGGTGTTCTCACCAGCCGGCCCCAGGCGCACAGGTGCGGCACAGGCGGGCAGCGCTGCTCCAGCACAGAAGGTCACGCAGCGAATGGGCGAGATTGTGACGATCGCGATTGTTCCGGCTGGCACGCCGCCGCAGCAGCGAGGCGGGCCCCGCACAGCTAGCGCAGTGCGCAGGTGCGGCGCGCTTACCATGCCGCGCCAAGATGCCTTGCCATGTGCCCGCTCCCTGCAGTACCCCTTGATGTGTATACTCTGCATGGAGCTCTCCCTGTCTACTGCCACCCAGTGTAAGAGCTGCGATTGCGGCAACCGAAACACCTGTGGCTTGGCGCGCAGGCTGAGCGGGGTGCTCAAGGAGTCCCTGGCTGGGTCTGAGGGGCCGACCCTGACGCTGACGTGGACAACGATGAAGGTGCTCTTCCCGCAGGTGTGCCACCGGCTGCAAGTGCCGTTCTACCGCACCAAGGTGACATCGTGGATGGCGAGCCAGGAGGAGGACTACCGCTTCATCCTCCTCGAGGCCGACCCCGGCGAAGACCGCGGCTGGGCGCAGCTCTGCGTTGAACAGGCACGCCCCCAACCCTGCCTCCTCAAGCCACCTGCTGTCAGCACGCTAACGTCCCGAATGTCAAAGCTGGAATGAACCGCTGCGTGCTGTGAGCCAACAGTGGTGCTGCTGTTCATGTCTTACATCATGCCGGTGGATGGAGCCTTGTGGATGATGGCATGCATGCAGCCTGCGCCCAGGCGAGTGTTCTGCGGACGAGCTGCGGAAGATTGCAGGCGGACTGCATCCTGCTGGTGGCACCGGAGAACGCGTCTCCAGACGTGACGGCACCGGAGTATGAAACGGTGTGGCGGCTGCTGATGCCGCCGGACCCACCTGGCACGCCGCGAGTGAGCTCCACGGGCAGCAGGCGGCCGAGCGGGCAGGATGTGAACAGCAAGATGAGCTCCCTGGACGCTGCCACCCTCGGCGGTGTTGACACAGCATCGGGGGCATGCTTCACTGCTGACAGTGATGAGGCACGCATCACTCCTTTGTCTACCGTCACTGCTGCGCTTTACCCCTGTCGCGATGATCTCTGGGCACACAGCAAAGTTGGCAAGCAACCTTCACATAGCTGCATCTGCAGCTGATGATGTTGTGAGGCTGCTGTGGTGGTGCAGGACTCGGCGCCGCCGGAGCCGATCAGCAAACATGACTGGCTGCGATTTGCGCGGCGAGTAGAGCTCGTTATGCTGCACGGCGTGAAGTGCAAGGCACCCAGCGGTACACTGGCATGGCTGCAGCAGCGGCCGTTGCTGACACGGCATCACCATGTCCGGCTCGGAAACTGTGCTGACGTAGCACGGCTGTGCCGCTGGATGGCCGGCAAAGCCATCGGCCTTGTTCTATCTGGTGCGTACCTGCCCCTCTCCCCCCCCCCTCCCCGCGGGTCCCCACTGCGCTTAAAATCCGCGACTCAAGACGGTGCTGCCAGGTGTAGATTTACATCACACTTGTGCGCGATCAGCCAGCGTGATTTCATGGCCGGCTCGGGCAACCTGGGCCATGCCGCAGGAGGCGGGCGGTGCGAGTGTGGACAGCGTGTGCAGGTGGCGGCTCACGCGGCCTGGCGCACCTGGGGGTCCTGCAGGCCCTGGACGACCTGGGCGTGCCCGTGGATGTTGTTGGCGGCACGTCGCAGGGTGCATTCATGGCGGCACTGTACGCGCAGGGCCTCACGCGCGAGCAGCTGCTGACACGCGTGCGCAGCTATGCCACCGCAATGTCCTCCCCGCGCCACCTCCTCTCCGACGTCACACTGCCCATCCTGTCCCTCTTCTCGGGAAAGCTATTTGACAGGGTGCGCTCACTGCAAACTGCACGTCCCGGTGCACGTGAACAACCCCACTGCACGGAATGAATTGCATTGTGAGGCCACATGCAGAACTGACGCATATCCGCACAGCAGTGCGACCGTGTCGCAGCATCATTGACACCGCTGCCCGACCGTGTTGCAGCATCATTGACACAGCTGCCCGCACTCTTGCCACAGCCCATGGATAGTCGCGGTCGCACCATAGCATGCAGCTGCGTGTCAGCCACACCGTGCAAGATGCCAGTAGACCTAGCGGCTCACGGACAGAGGCAGCACGGGCGCAGGCGTGTGCAGGTGCTCCAGGAGACGTTTGCGGCGGGCCCGCAGGAGATCGAGGACCTCTGGCTGCCCTTCTTCTGCGTCAGCACCAACCTGTCACGGGCGCAGGTCCAGGTGCACCAGCTGGGCCGGCTGTGGCAGTTTGTGCGTGCGTCAATGACAATCGTGGGCATGATCCCGCCGGTGTTCAGCAACGGCGACATGCTGGTGGACGGCGGCTACCTGAATAACCAGCCTGTGGACGTCATGCACAGCCTCGGCGTCCAGACAGTCATGGTGGTGCGGCCCCGCTTCGCCGCGTGCCCGCTGTGCTTGCTCTTCTGTGCACTGCCACAACAGCACCGCTTGGTTGCACAGACCATTGTGGAATATCATGCCTCTGTGATGTTGATACCTTCCATATGCCGTGAGTAGGTCTCATTGAGTTGCTTGGTGCTCCTGGTTGACAGCCCTGCTGACCGTGTGCGGACGCAACACTGAAACATCGAGTCACGGAGGTGGAGAGGTCACTCTCCTGGGGGAGCTCATTGCAGGCAACACGCGTACGTTGGCGAGCGGCCGCTGTCATCCTCATCGCATGTGGCAGCATCAGTCTCCCCCCTTGTCCACGCCCAAACACTGATGACCCGGCCGCGTGTGTATATTGCATGCGCCTCAGCTGCTGGTGCGCGAGCAGGTGGACGTGGAGGACAAGCAGTCAGGGGCGTGGCACACGCTTACGCCATACGACGGCGGCCTCTCTGGGTGGCGCCTGCTGTGGGACCGCCTATGCCCTGTGCCCTCTTTGCGCTTCGGCAAGGCCGCGCCGCGCTACCGCGAGCTTGTCAACGCGCTGTCCTGGATTGCGCACAGCCAGAACTTACGGCGGATGTGCCAGGACTACCGCGTGGACCTGTACCTACGGCCACCGCATATTGCCGCCTTCAAGCTCATGGACTACCACCTCATCGACCGCATCGTGCGCACGTCGTACCGGCGCGTCACCATCTCCCTTGCCCTTGCCACCTGCATATGGGGGAGCCCCTCGCATGGCTGAAGTGGTAGCGCATGCCCACTCTGTATACTGTGTGGCAGGAGTGTGAGCGTACTGCTGGTGCAGGTATGCGTGGGCGGCGCTGACGGAGTGGCTGGAGCGGCGCCAGCCTGCGCTGCGTGCACGCAAGTCGCTGCAGGCCGAGCTATCCAGCGAGCCGCCAGGGCGAGCGGTCAGCATGTTCGAGGCTGGCAAGCACTGGCGCTCCATGGCGCAGCTGCAGCCGCAGCAGCCTACCCTGCCCCTGCAGCGAGAGGTTTGCGCCTGCAAAGTTCCGTCAAGGAGCGATGTTCTATCCCAGACTGCCATCCACGACTGCCACCACAGTCGTGGTGTGACAGCTGGCCTGTGCCTCCCGTCTTGCATTTGCTTTTCCAGCAACGATTGCTCTGGTCATTCAAACGAGTCAAGCTAGCGTTGATGTCCAGACGCGTGCAGGATGGCCGGCCGGCTGAGGTGTCCGGGGCATGGCTGGTACAGAGGGCTGCCAAGTCGCAGACAGTCCCGGAGGCGCAGCCCCTCGTGCCAAAAGCTGCCACAGCAGCGGTAGTGGCGGGCGGCGGCGGCGTGGACCAGAATTCGTCGCTGGAATCCCTGACGGACCAGTCCGTGCTGCCGTCGCCCGGCGAGAAGGTACGGTACAAGCAGTCGGAGCTCATGCGCCTGACGGCGCACCGCCTTGCCAGCGTGGCGGCGGCGAGCCAGCAGCCGGGCCAGCAGCCCACAGCTGCCGTCACCGCAGAGACTGCGTCAGCGGCCGGACCATCCGTAGTTCAGCTGAGCTCACTGTTCTTCACAAACCCCAGGCAGCTGCAGTCTCCTGGCAAGCCTGCTGGGGAGGATGGCTCCGTGGCCGTGCCCCAAAGCGCTGTGGGCGCGGGCGGGGGTGCGGCTGCTGTGGATGTGGAGGGTGCGGCAACTGGCGCAGCTGTTTGGGCCGGACACGTCGATGTGCCAGACGCACAGCTGGACGTCGCCGGCACTGGCGGCGACTGTGTTGGTCCTGAGGATGTGGAGTATGTGGCGCGAGCATTCTCAGCGCCGCTCCAGTCCTCGGCGGAGGTCGACCATGCTCCACATGACAGCGCTGCTGAGGATCAAGTGCCAGCAGGAAAGATGGCGGACCCAAGCGAGCCTGGGCAACTCTTGCCAGAGGCAGACGACTTGGCATGGCCTGTGAGCGCAGCTGACATGGGCCCCACGGAAGCGGCTGAGATCAGCAATGCAGGCAGCAGTGGCAGCTGGAAAGCTCCTGATGGCACTATTTCACACAAGCGGCGCTCATCTCGTACTGTGCCCGGTCTGCTGCAGACAATCGCTGAGGCAGATCAGGAAGACAGCGTCTAGACTGCAAACTGCAATACTCACTTTCATAGATTTTTGTGCTACTCATGGATGTGTGGTGGGCGTTCCAAAGCCATCATGACTTGTGAGGCAATCCCATCCAGAGCTCCCTCATTGTTCCAGGAATGGATGTTGATCCAGGGCACCTTTTCAGGTCGAAGGTCGGCGGACTTGTCTGCACCGGCACCTAAAGTTGTCCAGTGTGCTACGCGGTCATATGCAAGACAGCTTTTTACGCGATGACACACAGTCACACATTTACACTGTGCCTGCAATTTCTGCTCGCTCAGCAAGTTCCATCCATCTATCGGTCATCGTGTCTATGGATTGAGACACAGTCGCTAGTTCTTCTGTGAGTTTGGCTACCTGCTCAAAGTCACCAGCCTTTGCACAGTCTGCAATCCGTGCTTCAATGTTGGCCTTGCTGGCTGTTGCAGCTTCAACCTTGCCATCAAGCTGCTCAAGTTCCTGCTTCTCCCGGTACCCCAATCGCTTGACTGGCTTCTCCTCGGCCTACACACAGCAGAGCTGTCCATGCTAAGTAATAGTCAAATCAGGGGAACTCGACAAATTGCTGCTCAGCACATGAAGCGACCAAATGTGCTCAGACAACCAGCACTCATGAAATCTTGCTGCGGCAGTCCTCGGCTGCATCCGTCTGCAGGCACGGCTGTGAACATATGATGCATGTCAATTGACATCAGACAAATTTGCACATGCCTGCATCAAGGAACTGGATACAAACATGCACACCAAGCCGCGAGCAGTCCACGAGCCACATCTTTTCAGTCATTTCGTGAGTGGTTTCAAGTGCAATGGTTCCTGGTGCACATACCACATGGTTGCCGCTGCCATTGCTACTGAAAGCAGTCTTCCTTTTGCTTGCCTCGTTGCCCTCCAGCGCAGATGCCGATGCGATGGCCTCAGCCGCCTGCTGCGCCTTGATGACACCCCGCTCTTCAATGTACTCTAGGTACTCCTCATACTTCCCATTGAACTTCCGGACCAGGCCATCTCCCTCAAGGACAAACATGGAGCCGACCACATTTGTCATGAATGCCTTGTCATGTGAAACAACGAGCACACACCCCAGATACGGGTCCAGGATTTGCTCCAGGTTCTGCAGACACCCATCTTCTCAGGAATGTGCACCCCATAATCAGTGTGGCGCAGTCACATGGAAATCCCAGCTTGTGCAGAGCCGCGAAGGCAGCTTGATCTGACAGCCAGTTTCAGTGCTGGTGTGGCACGCACAGCACACAAACGCACTTGTGCAGGCCAAAACAACGCTGAGCGGATGAAAAACCCACTATCATAGGCACCCAAGTGGCGCACGCACTTCGATAGTTTGCAAATCTAGGTCATTGGTGGGTTCATCAAGGATGAGGAAGTTCGGCTTGCGCTGCAGCACAGCCGCAAGGTGCAGTCGCCGCCTCTCACCACCGGACAAGCTGCTGACGTACTGCTGCTGCCTGGGGTAGTCAAACCCGAGCTTACTGAGCAGCTTGTCGGGCTTCAAGTCAATTCCGACGGAGTCGCTGGTTATGCTGCATGTGCATACCACTCAGTACTGCGCACGCCGCAAGCTTTACCAGCTCCGTGGTAGCTGACAGTTGCACAGCAATAGACAGGGCCCACCTTTGCTCTGCCACGGAGCCAACATAGTCTATGAGTTTGAGGCGCGGGTTCACGGGTGGTGGGTGCTGGGCGAAGTAGCCCACGACTGTCGTGTCCCCGTGCACAACGAGCCCATCGTCCACTTCGTCCACCCCCGCAATGATGTTCATCAGGGTGCTTTTGCCTGCACTGCACAGACGCTGTGAGCACGAACTGTATGGTGTGGGGCAGCAGGGGTCCTGGGTGGCAAGTCGCACCTGCGCCGTTCGGGCCGGCGATGCCTATGCGCTCACCCTGTGCAAACTCGTATGTGAACGAATCTATGATGGGTTTCCCCTCCCAGCACTTTGAGCAGTCCTGCATAGGCACAAAAATTTGGATTTGCCACCTGAAGCTTGTGCAGATATCATGGCTATCAGGAAAAGAAGCATTGTGCGCAACCAGGCGCCGCATGTGGGCAGCCGTGCTGCCTCAAGGAAGTGGGGTGCATGCGAAGCTCAGACGGCTGACTCACCAGCACAGCAGCACAGGCATGTCTTGCAGTGCTGCGTGACTGATGGGCGAATTAGATGATGTCCACGATGCAGCAGTGCGCTGGTGGCGCATGCGGAGCTCCGTGTGAGGTGGCACATGCGGAGCTCAGTGTGAGATTGCAGATGGCACACCTTCATCACAATCACCTTTTGGCCTTGCCGAGCCATGGCAACATCGCCAAAGTCGATCTGAGCCTCCATCCTTGGGCCGCTCTTGGCTTGGGTGGTCAGCTCCTCGTAGGCGTCTACCCTCGCCTTGGACTTGGTGCTTCGAGCCTTGGGCTGCCGCCGCATCCACTCCGTTTCCTTGCGCAGCATCACCTGCACCTCATCACTGCTGGGCACGCCGCCTTCACATGACCACGCCAACGCAATGGCTGCAACTTGCTCACCACATCAAAGAACAGCACCACCTGTACAACAGTTGCCATGACGCTGATCGCTGCATGCATCATCCCGCGCTCCACCAGCAGGCGTGCAGCGTGCCAGCGCACACACAGGCTGGGTAGCTAATTGCAAGGGGCGGAATTGCGGCGCTGCCTGTGGGCACAGCACCTTGCGGCCCGGACTCGGCCATCTGCTGACCCGTCAGCCAGGCCACGGCACGGCACTCAGCCAGAGGAAAGACACAGCGCGACCCTGGGCGCATCCGTGGGACTGGGAGGATGGCACACTCTCGCGTCTTGTGCCAGCTTGGCCTGGGCCTTGCGCCTTTCTGCGCGCCGCTGCCGGTACCGCTCGTAGCCACCGCGGCCACCGACGTTGTGCACGAAGCCACGACCCTCGTCAAGCTCCAAGATGGACGTACAAGTGTCCTCCAGGAAGGCACGATCGTGTGTCACGAGCAGCAGCGTCACCCCGGACGTCTTGATTGTGTGGACCATCCACTCGATAAACTGAAAAGCACATCGCGACCCAGTTGGCAAGGGGCTCCTCCTCCCACACCATAACCCAGCCACGTTCCTCCAGTCACCAAGTATCAGTGCTGATACTTGGTGACTGGCACTCAACAGCCGGCTTTGCGGGGTGCGACTCATGCCCCTGTTGCGCCACCACCTTAGCAGGCGCAGCTGGTAACAGTCCAGCTGCACGGTGTACACTGTTGCTGTGGGTGTAGTGCGCATGAGAAATGAGCTCGCACCTGCACGTCCATGTGGTTGGTGGGCTCGTCCAAAATGAGTACGTCGGGGCTGCCCAAGAGTGCAGCAGCGACGGCCACCTTGCGGGCTTGCCCTCCCGACATCGCCTCAAGCTTCATGCCAGGGTTGTGGATGCCAACTTGCGCAAGCACAGATTTCGCGTTGGCCTCGAGCTCCCAAGCATCAAGTGCGGTCATTTTGTTCATGGCAGCATTCAGTTCCTGCAGCACTCTAGACTGAGGCTCTCTGCTGCTTAGGTGTGCGTCACGTCTTCGTGACACCGTACAGCAGATTATGACATTGTGTAGGAACGCACTGCACGGTCTGCGTCTTCGCCTTGTTCGAGCAGCTTGGTGTACTCCCGAACAATAGCCGCCACAGGTGAATCAGATTGGACGATTGCATCAATTGCGGTCATTTCAGGTGCAATGTCTACATTCTGGGGCAAATAACTAATCTGAGCATCGTTACGGACGATGATTTCACCGTCATCTGGCCAGTCTTGGCCTGCGATCAACCGCAAGAGGCTGGTTTTTCCACTGCCATTTGCCCCAATCAACGCCAAACGTTCTCCACGCTTCAGGGTGAACGTGAGTTGATCGAAAAGAATTCGCAAGCCATCATGCGACTTGGACACACTTTCCACGCTGACTACGGTGTCTGCTGTGAAGGCAGGCTCAGCACGGCAGACAATGCGGGCTGCATAGCACAACGTCGTTGGCGCTCATACGAGCCTGGATTTCCACAACAGGCGTACATCGCGCCAACTGGTCAAATGTTTTGCAGCAACTGTACGATCGTGCTACGGAACGGTACCATTCTGATTAAAGCGAGGGCAACGGCCCGGCTTCAGATGAGCTGCGAATTGTGCGGGGGCACGCGGTGCATGTCGCCAGCCAGCCAGACCGATGCTTGCATGTCTTCGCCCCCGAATGGATAGCTGGGACCTGGGATCATTGCTCATTGTGACCACGTTCTAAGCGCAAAAGGCGTCACCCCGTTCCATGCCGCGCCACGTGTTTAGCTCTTTCGGTGTTGTTCGGGATGCAGGTGGTACATACTTCACGGGTACACACAAAATTGATTCATATGGGCAAACCTGGTACATGATACCAGGGAATTGAAGGCCGTGCAGGCGCTAATCAGTATGTATGTCTCTCATACCTAGTATACTTGCAAGTACAGAGTGTGTCTACAAGCTCTCCGTGCTACATTCCGATCGTTCAACGCGTTGGTGCGCCATGTAGATGGCTATATCTCTGAGATAGAGATAGTGCTGCGCTCTAAGACACGGCTGTTGGCAGCTACGCCACGGTGAACAGCAGCAGTAGGCGCATGCTGAACTGCAAGCATAGGCTCTACAATGAAATCCATGTTTTTAATGCTTTAGTGGATCGAATACACAACGGTGGGTCGCATCCGCCGGCGAAGACCTCGCTCGGCAGGTTGTTCGAAACACGTCCACCACTTGGTCTCGGCGTCATGACGGCTGCGGAACAGTTCAACGCGGTTGTGAAAAGCCTGATGCTAAAGTCTGGTAGCATGGACGTCGTCCGGGCACAGGTGCGTTCAAATCATTTCGGACCGCGTGGCCCTAGAACGGTTGGCCAAATTCATTACAGCATAAATGCAGGTGAGAGCCGAGATTTTAAACGCTCTGTACTCGGGGGATCGGTCTCTGCCTTCACATAGCGTTGAACCGGAAACCGTCATTTTGAACGAAATGATCAGGGAGTACCTCAAATTTCAAGGGTACGACGCTGCGGCCAGCGTATTCATCAAGGAAGCTCAACTGCATGACCAGAGCCATCCGAGAAGCAATCTTGATTTTCATTTGAGCGATGCAACCGGTGAGCAGGATGGAAAATTACCTATTCTATATTCGATTGTGCGCAAAATGCAACAGCATACGGAAGCTAGGCCGTGCTGATGAACACAGGTCGGAATATGATTGCGAATGGAGCACCGGTATGGGGCAAGCCCGTGATGTGTGTACGGGATCAAATGGGTCACCTCGAACGGCAGCACACACTGTTCATGTGATGAGGCAGGCATTGGAACACAGACAGCTTGTAGCTGAACGCAATGTAATGCAACATACAAATTAAGCAGTAAGCATCAGCTTGGGGTCAGCTAGCACCACGTGACCATCTTCTCCACCATTGGGTCGCTGTCATTGACAAAATCCTATGTTCGCATTTTCCTTGGCTTAGACAGCCCATCCCCCACGGATCCCGGCCGGCCCCCGCCCTTGGCCTCAGCTGCTTGCTTCATTTTCATGAAGATGTCCTGTCCACCTGCTGGATAGGCGCCCGTTGGATATTCCTTCTGGAGCTGTTGCTGCCCCAGATACGTGGTGTTCACAGCCGACGTGTCTTCGTTCGCAAGATGTGTCCACTTGGTGCGCCCAGCTCGGCCGAACTTCTTCACTTGCATTACGGCGGGCAAAGACTCCTTATCAAACTTGTCTTCACCTGTTGCACCGGTGAAATCCCGCCTGTAAATTGCATCCCCACCCACGGTGCCGCGATCATCATCTGCCTCAGTCTGGAAGAACGCTCCCTTGTGATAATATTTTTGCATGAACTTGATCTTTCCGCGCGCCGCCTACATGTGAATGTTGTTGTGACGTGCTTAGTATACACATGCCTGAGATGCACTGGTAGGGCCAAATTCCGCCTACAGTTGGTGAACGCTTTGCAGCACACCTGTGCGCCAGCTTGGCTTGCTTCTGTTACCTTCTCTGTCTTGGAATTGGGATCACGAATGGCCTCCTCACGCTTAATGCGCTCTAATTCCCTCCGCTGCCATCTTTCATACTCCGCGTCTTCTTCATCAGTGTCTGAATCTGTGTCAATATCTGACGGAGTGTTCAGGTGGGTAGCTTGTTTTGATGCTGCCGCTTGCTTCTCTTGGTCTACCATCTCAGCAACCATGGCTGCTGTTTCTTTCTGCACCCACAATCACATAATAACACCATGGATATCTGCTTGCATGGCTTGCTGGCAGTACATGGCACACAGCCGCATGGATTTCAAATGAAGCAGCCAGAACCACAGCCACTCCTGGCAGTGTCGCCACAAAGTGCCTGCGCCTGCCACAACTGGCAGTGTCGCCACAAAGTGTCTGCAGCCGCTGCAGAGCGATCATATGCAATAGTGAGCTGATGGAATCTGAAATTGTGTGCAGAGTCTGACCTAGATGCCAAAACGTATTCGTATGTATCAAACAGAGGCACAGGCGCATATATAGCTGTACAGATGCACTGTACCTGTGCCTTGATAGAGGTCTAGGTGGCTGTCTATGCAGACGTACATGCGCCTATTTAGACACCAATAACACAGATGCTAATACTTGTATGACCACACCTGTCTCGACTCTTTTCGTTTCTGTTCGTCCTCTTTCAATTGCGCCTCCTCCAACTCAGCTTTCTCTTTCTCAACGACAGTTTCACGATCCCCCTTTGACACAAACACTGGTTTTGCTAAGCGTCTGTCGTCGTCACTGCTACCGCTTGCATACGAGTCGTCATCCTGCAAACGCAATATGGCCACTTGTGCACCTGCGGACTCATCTTTGAGACTGCAACGGGCACTTGAAGGAGACACACCGATTCGTATTCCGACTCAGACTCAACTGCATCCTGGTTTGCTTGCTCACGCTGCGCCTGGAGTGCTCTTTTCCTCCTGGCTTGCCGTTCTGCATCGACTGCATCTGTGGACAGGTCTGCCGCAGATGCTGCAAGCCCTTGAGGGGCTGCCAAGCTGCCGTTAGATTCAGAGAGGGGGTCAAGCTGTGCGTTAGCCCCTCTGCCGTTGTCACGGGACACCAGGTGCTCCGGTTTGTCGGTGGACTTGACTACCTGTGCCTCTGCGATGTGCCGCCTGCATGTGCAGATCGCTCAGTTATGATCCGACGCAGGAAATCGTGCATCACAATGTATGCTTAAGCGAGCGTGGATCACACCGGTGCCTCTGCACTCCCTCACCTCTTGCCTGAACTACATCGGTTCGTGCCAATCGGGCCAGACGAGGATCTGCCTTCTTGATAACAACAGCAGGAGCGACGGGCGTTCTCTGTACTTGCTTCTCTGTATACGTTGTCTCTCTAGCTACGAATAGTGAAGATGCTGGTTCTTCACGAACAGGCAAAGTGTCGCCATCAACACGCTTCCCAGCCCAGTACCGTTGCACCTTTGCAAATGACACTCTGCCCTTGTCGCTGTCCTTATCGGCAGGAGCTGCTGCCCTCAGATTGGACATCGCTAGTCGGACGTGTTACTGTTGCATTGCTAGTGCGCGATACGCTTCGATCTAGGTGTTCTGCGCAGGAATTACGTTTGCGAACTGATCACGCATAAACCATGCACAAGGAACATCAGCTGGAGTATTTGGCGGTCGTCAGATTGAATTTCGTCGGATGTGCATGAAGTGGTTCACGGCTGGGCGTCGCGTCGGCTATAGGCGCGCCTTGCGTGCTCGTGTCTACCCGTGCAGGGATGGAAGCAAGCGGCCGTGCTTTGCGGCGGTTCTGCGCAACAGAGCTGCTGGCTGTGACGGAATAAACGGATGTCATCGATCAGAAAACTAATATGACAGCCGTTGCGCTGATGGTGTCGCTTGACGCGATGTTGTATAGCAGGTTGGCTCAGCATGGCGGGACTACGTTTCACAGTAGGTGACAGGAGCTAGAAATCCAACTGGCTGTCTTTTGCTAGCCCTTGGGATCCTGTAGCTATTCCCCCAGGATTCTGTAGCTGTTCCCCTGTGATCCTGTATCTGCGCTAGCCCTGGCGCTCTTCAACTTTGAGCAGCCTGTGTCGACCAGCGAACGCAGAAGCTTGCGACGCTGACATCCTCTGCGGTCATGAAAGGCAAGAGCTTTCGAAGACGCCAGAGGAACGTTGTGGCAGCCAAGTCAGCGAATCTGTATAAGGCACAGTTCGGGAAGGCTTCAAAATGGGACGCACTGCCGGAGCCTCCTCAGGCTCGGGATATGACGCGGCTGACCCGTGCTGAGCGCAAGACGAAGGCGATGCTAGTGCGACATTTTAACTTTCACAGTCTTGTTCGATTCTTATATTGCGTGTCAGATCCAATCGCGTCCACCTGATTGTGTAATTGTCCATGTAGGATCTTATGGCGTCCCAGCGCGAAACCCATGTCAACTCGAGTCTCAGGGAGGGCGAATTAGCCTCTTGCATCGCCAAGGATGATCCAGTTGGGTTTACCGCAGGAAAGAGTTCGCAAATGCAGGATGTTGCAACCGACATTGGAGTTGCGCCGGTGCATGGAGGGCATGAGGCTCGGACTCACGTGTCAAAGGCCAGCCGCAAACGGAAAATGAACCTTGATGAAAGAAAGAAGCGTCGAAAAGCCAAAAAGGCTCTGGTAGGTTACGTTGTGTCAAGCGGAGTATCACTTGGGACTGCTGTGTGACGTCGAGAGTCCGACATAATGCCACACTGAGTGCATGCAGGCAACCACGTATACGAGCGAGAACAAATATAAAGAGCAGCCTCATCTGACTGGGACAGGCAGTAAACCAAATAAACCTGTAAGTGCTTTCCATGCAGAGGCCATTCCCTTCGGAGAAGTTGCTGCACAACCACCAGAAGTAAATTTGAAACGCCGGCATTGGGGACAGCAGGAATCAGACCGTGGCACCCGGCACGCAGACGTGCTGAAGAAGTATTTAAAGATTGGCGAAGCCCGGCTAAAGGGCTTTGCGAAAGGCACATCACAATATGTACGCCTGCATAGCCGTCCCAAAAATCAATGTTGCAATGCTCATTATGAAGTGCCATCACAGCCTTGTTTTTCACGTAAGCCATGGCCAACGGCGGTGGGCCCTTATTGCCCAAGTTCGAGTTGCGCAGTGCAGGACTTGGACGCAGATCTGCAAAGGGATCAAGCCGTGGGCGCTTACAGGGCTGTCAAAGCCAGCACAAGGTCCAAGGGTAATGCCACAATGAGATCACTCAAAGCCCTTGTGCAAGTAGGGTCAGCACGTCCAGTGTAAGCAAGCCGTTCCGCCGTAGTTCAGGTTCGAGCATCGGTAATACGAGGGCTGAAACATTGTCCAGGCGACGGGACGGAAATGACATGCTCGATTCGCGTACTGTGCCCAGTACGCAATGCATACATGCAGCTTCCCTTCTTTTTTGCTCGGTCTGCCACATGATCGGTCGTTGGATTGGCTTGGCTGAAGACGTGCATCATCATTGGGCTGCTCGTCATACAATGCATATTTGTAATGGAATCGCTTCAAGTATACCTATCTCAGCAAGCGAATTGCCTCAATTCTATCATCTGGCTAGTGGTCAATGATCCACCGCATCGTGATCACATGCTTGAGACCCCGGTAGTTCTGTCTGAAGCCTGATGTGGCTCGATGATGTGGACACTGCTTATGCAAAATTGCCATAGTTTTGGGCGTGCCCATTAGCGCGGATAATGAACAGCATGTGTGAGGCGTAGACACGGCACGGCGGCATGCATTAGACAAAAAGTCTCAGCTAAATATCGTACATCGCGCCACTGCCAAATGGCATCGGCCACGGACAGGGCTCCCCAGAAGAAAACCCCCACCACGGTGCCCATGCCCTGATGCGTGTGCCCCCGAACTGTGCTCACCAGTACTGGACGTCCTGATTTCTCAATGGACTAGCAACTTTTGCTATATTGTGTCTGGATTTGATATTGCAACCACAAAACGGTCTGTGCAGCACTCTGCTTTCACGCGTCCCGTCCAGACAACGAGACAATCTGCCATCGCGATCCAGAGTAACGCGTAGGGCGACAGTCCAACCACGTTCCAGGCATTTGCAGGGAATTCACACATGCGTGATTGTAAAAGATCAGCGTTGCTACAGCATATTGCGCTGGGAGCAGGTGTCAGTGATCGTTTTCGTGGAGGATTTATAGTCTTCTGTCCATAGGCCTCCGTGTGCTTGTCTGCGATTGCGATTGATCTGCACGCCACATTGTCCTGGATCGCCGGGGCTTCGTGAGGATGACAAACATAAACAGCGGCATTGTGTGGCTGGAAACTTGGTCCAGTAAGCAATTTACAGGCGTTTCGTCGACCGTGCCACCTCAAGAGCCGCAGCTTGACGAAACCGAGACCAAATCACGCCTTGAACATGCAAGGCACCAGGTCTGATTTCTTGTCTCAGCGGGCGCTGATTGCGACAGCACTTTCCTAGAATTGCACGCGTTTGCCTTTCCGGAGGAGCGAAACATAAATCGGGACGTTTCGACAACGCATGCTTCACTGACAACGTGCCACAACACAGATATGTGGAATAAATGAAATTCTTTTAGTGCTCTGCAGGTGCCTGATCTGCGGATGCTGATCAGGGAAGGGCGGGCAAGCGAATTTCGAGGCAAGCTGGTCAGCGTTCATATGGCCGTCGTCGAGACATTGGATCCAGAATATTATCCCGGAGCTGTTCAAGACCATGCAGGGCGTTGGCGATGTGCTAAGTACGGGAACGACAGGCATAATGTTCAGAATGGAATGAAGCAGGTGGCATATTGGGAAAGGATGCCAGTGTCTGTCCAATCCACGCCGGGCTTGTCCGAATGGTGTGAGAGCTCAGGTAGGATTTCACCAAGCTATCCTGCCTGCAGGCGTTGTTGCCGGCGACTGTGGCATCGTGCCTGCCGATGAGGGAGATGGCCTGTGCTGCTGCCCTTGTGCTGTACATTCAGAGAATCTCAATCCTGTGCAGGGCCTGTTGAGAGTGTCTGCAGCAAACTTGCACAGCAAAACATGTCTGCCACCGGATTCCCCGACCCCAATGAACCAGATTGCAATTCGGGTATTGTGCTGCTGTACAATTGTGCGGCGAAGTTAGTGCAGATTCATGACGTGATTCATGTTGTCGGAATACTTGATGACCTCCAACACACTGACCATGATGACTGTCAAGATGATTATGATGCAATCATGGATTCTGAGAATGTGGGGGACAATGAGAATGAAGGCATTTTCGAGGCGCAGGCAGCAATGGTGTGACCCCAGAATTGGAATTGCTTACCCAGCATCATCATGCATGCTGCACACCAGGCACAGCTCATTGTGCCCGCTCGTCGTTGCCCAAGCATGCACTTCTCAACGCACAATGTGTGAGTTATACGGCATGAGGTACACCAAAAGCTGGTCATGGTGCCTTTTGAAGGGTCATAGTGCCTCAAGCAGGATATTCCTGTGGCAGTCACAATTCCACATCACATCCTCTATCCTTCGCATACTGTAAGCAAGGTCATGACAGCTGTAGCGCTGCGTGCGCGCTCCAGCTGTATTGGCTGTATTGGCTGCCCATAGCACGCGCTTGCAAGTAGAGGCTGTGTTGCAGGGGCGCCGTTCGTGGCGTGTGCATGCCATGGATGTCGAGGTGCTGAGGAATCTTGACAGCAGTCCATATGAGCGACTCTTCATCAAGAGAAGCATGGCAGGGGAGTTTTTCAGGCAAATGCGCGCTGCTGCGATTGATTGGCTGGCAGGGCCGTTCGGCGGCGACCGGTTGTGTGGCGAGCTACTCCTGCTGCAGCTAATGTGCAAGAATTCAGCATTTGCTGGTGGCCGTGTCGCCCGACGCATGACCCTCAACATTCATGGCCCCACACAGCTTGACAACATCGCAGCAGAGGTAGTCAGCTGCTCCGGGAAGTCCTGGGGTGGCATTGCGGACGCCGCTGGGCCGTCGGGCGTAGGTCACTCGGCTGGCACAACCTCACGCATTGCATCGGCTGCAGCAGAAGCTGCTGCGGCTGTGTACCCTTATGTCAACATCCTGCCAGTCACTGATGCGGTGTGCCCTCTTCCACTAATATCGAATATATGGAAGTGAGATGAGTAGTAAGAATGGGGGCATCCCAAATAATCTATCGCTGGTGCAGGTGACCGCTCAACGAAGCCTTTTCCCATATCATGATGCATCTGCAAACCGCCTGAGGACAGGCATGCTTCAGCAAGCACCACATTCGTGCATTGTCATGGATGAGTGCATGCAGCCGCTGTCTCCTTCGCAGGGAGAGCACAATGCGCGGCGGGCGAGGAACTTGCAGTCTCTGCAGGCATTCCTTGCCAATGGCGTTCTTGAAGCAGACTATACCTGGCAACAAGTGCAATTACCGGTTTCAGGATCTGCACTGCTGCTGTCTCCACAGCCGTCCACGTTTGCCAGCGCCTGTCATGTATGCGTCCGTGCGGAGGGAGATGGAGCTGTTTTCTGCGACAGCGCCCAGAGTCCGCTCCAGGGTATGCGGTCATACCTGGCATCTGCATGGGACCTATGGGATCGGCTGTCGTACGAATCCGCTGAAGACGGAAGTCCAGGACCGCCCCAGTGGATACAGCGAAAGCTTGTGTCCAGAGGAAAGGCGATCGGGACAGTTTTGAACCGTCTATCAAGTGCGGCCACAGACACAATGCGAGCTTACGAAGCAACAGTCGTGCTGCTACATTGCACAGCTGTCAGCCACGGCTGCAATTGTGTGTCAGAGGCGGAATGGCAACGACTCGAAGAGCTGGTGGACCGTGTGGCGGCACGTGGATGCGCAGCCACTGTGACGCCACCGCAGGCCAATCATGCTGAAGTGCTACAACAGTCGGTGCCTATCGTGCAGGATGTGAATCGCAACCAGGACAGCCAGCAACGCGAGCCAGGCGCTAGCGCAGGCGAGGCAATGATTGCCGCGTTACGTAGCAAGGGCCAAATACAATGATTTTGGCAACAACAACCGCGGCACTGGGTCCAGCTGATTTTAGGCCAGATAGGCACGTCTAGGGGGCCGGTTTTATATATGGCCATGGTATTTATGGCCATGCGCATGCGTTGGAGTGTGGCCAAGTGCGAACACACTGGTCGTGGCTGCATGTCTGGACCTTGTCCGGACGCGCGTTGAACGTGTATAATTTATGACATTCTTGTATAGTTTTCTGTTTTGCATGCCTTCACGGCTTCTGTCTGCGATGTATGGGAAGCGCCTGGACTAACGATTGGGACAGTAGCACCTGCGAATCACAACGATGAGCTTTGAAATACGAAGCGCGGTTCATACAAGCATGAAGCAGGCCGAACGCAGAGCTTCCAGCCGCTCTCCCAACGCCAATTACGGCAAGGTGCACAGCTGGCGGTAAACCTGCATGTACATTGGTGAGCACAACAGACAGCAGATTGCATGCAGAAATCGGGCCTGGCATCACCATGCCAGGCAGAGTTAGATGCCTGTGCCCGTGGTCACAAATCCTTGGCAGATCAATTGTCAACCATGAGGATGTTTTATGAACGTGCTTCAGACAAAGCACACTCTCTCAGGCAATCTCTCAAAACTTGCCGAAAATGTCTCAGTGAGCGCGATACGCAGTTGGACGTTGCAAATCGAATCATAGAGAAACTTGCAAACGAGCGTGCAGCTCTAGAGGTGAGCCTGATCATATATTTCCTGCGGCTATCGCACAGACAGTGTGTGCACACCTTGCTCGGTGTGCAAAGCACCACTTCATACAGCATGGTTCTTGTAGGGTAAAGCATGTGACGACAAAGTCAGGATACAACGCTTGAAAGGCTCCATCATGCATGCGAAGCCACAGATCCAGCTCTCACAGAAGCACCAGCAAGATGCTGCACAGCTTTCTGAACGAGCGCATACTGCTGAAGCTACTTCCCAAGCTGCGGCTGCAGTAATAGATAAGTATGAACGGGAGGCTGTGATGTTGCGTGCTGCTTTGGACATGCACGTACAGGACTTCCAGGACGGCTCAAATGTTCATTCCAGTCTCATAATTGCCGTTGCTCAGGTATGCACATCAGCCACGCGCGGGCATGCATGACATAACAAACCCACCCTTACCACCTCTCAAGCACTTCTGTCAGTTGTCCGCTGTGTCCTATAAATACAGCAATACTTTTGTCTCGACAAAACACCTGATGCCCTTCACGCTGGTTGCAGGTCAGGTCCTGTGCCATTCGAAAACCCCTCTTCCACTAAACCAGTTGATCCTTGGGCACCTGTGCTTCTAGGTGCTGCTGCAATTCCAATTCAAGTGGTCAGCGGTTATTACATATGATGTGTGCAGGTCCGTGAGGAGAACGGGCAGCTCAAATTACAGCTCGCTCAGGCACAGCGATTTGGAAGAGACCTGGAGCAAGCACACGAGCGGCTACAGACCAAGCTTGAGTGGTTTCAAGAGCAAAAGCGTTTATCAGATGCAGAGGCACTGCGTTGCCAGACATGTTGCGTCGATATGTCCACAAAGCTGGAGCTGCTCACCGCAAAGCATGAGAAAAGCATCTGTGAATTGCACCACCAGAAGCAAACAAATCAGGTGAAGATCAGTCTTTACCTACAATGTGCGCCTTGATGATGCATTCGTACAGGCGGGTATTTGCCGCAGGCAGTGTCTTGTGAATGCTGAGCGTATATGCATCCAGGAGCTTAGTGCAGCTGCTGGTGATGTGGACTCTGACATGGACTCGTTGCGAGCACAAGTCCAGAACTTGAAGACAGCACTGGCCACAGCTGACAAAACAACTGAAGCCCAGTGTCACAGTATCGAACTGCAGTGGCAGGAACGCTTGGACGGGCGGGTAGCGGAGCTACTGGCAGTCCAGAATTCGCTGCAGTCACAACTTGACAGCATGCGTGCACACAGTCAGCAAACCTCTGCCAAACTAGAACAGGCTGTGCAAGAGGTCAACCGAGGGAAGCAGGCGCACAGAAGCGAAACTGAAAAGTGGTTAGCCCAGCTCTCAGCAGAAAGGAAAGTTGCGGCGGATGCCGCAGGCAGAGCTGCGTCGCACCAGCTTGTAGTCCAGGGCCAGGACAGTGAAATCAGGATGCTCCATGATCAGGCACGCTGGCTATGCTGTGCATAACATATGGCTTTGTTCATCTGCTATTACTGACTGCACTAATTCAGCACAGAACGGCATGGAGTTTGCCCACAGAAAGGGTCCTCCACATGGCTGCGGGTGTCACTGTGTTGTGGTGCCGCTGCAGGTGAATGATCTCACTGGAGTCAATCATCAGCTGCAGCTGGAACTGGAGGAGGCCCGTGCATCAGCTGATGCAGTGAAAGATGACCTTTTCAACTCAGTGCAGAAGCTGGTCAGCAAAGACCACGAATTGCAAGAGGTCATGAAAGAAGCAGACAATACCACTGTACGACCTTGACACAGAGGTTATCTGCCGTCTTCCTAGACTTGATTCTTACCAGTGGACACACTTGTGTAGGAAGTGTTGCGGAAGGAGTATAGCCACAGCTGTGAGCAGAACAGGTGCCTTGCTGCAGAGATGGCCCAGATCAAGTCCCAGATGCATCATGGCAGCACCCCGGTGCAACCCCAGCCGCTGCACAGGCAGACAAGCAAGGGTGGTAAAAGCGAGAGCCAAAGGAGTATGATCTCAGGAAGCACAGCGGCATCTGCACACGTGGGGCTTGCCTGGACAAACCATTATGCTGGAGATCCACAGATTCCAAGCACCTTTGAACGGCCTGCACCTGCAACCCAAACAGCACCAAATGCCAGAAATAAGTCTGAAGGTATCCACGCACGCTTGATGTTGCAGACCACAGTTGCGCCAGCTGAGGCCTCTGACCCGAGGCAACGGCCAAGCCCACAAGAATTTCGCACTGCTATCACAACCCCAATTGCCTTTGAGAGCATGCCTCAGAGAGGACATGTGGTGCTGGCCTCACCATGGTCACAGCAGGGTAACGGACAATCAGCAGAGTCCGCCTTGGCGCCCGGGACCTTCAGCTGTGCCTTTGACCACAGTTCTGCAAAGAGTGCAGCATACAGGCCAGCTGCGGGGTCGGGCATGCCTTCACCTGTTCCTGGCAGCGTGGCATTTGGACATCAGAGCAGGTCCGATGCGCAAACTCTGGGCTCTGGCAAGCATGCCAAGGGCCTGGAAGTCATATGGCCAGATGGCAATTGCGCATCTGCAGGTCATGTCGTTGGTGTGAGCACAAGCAGCGCAGATGCACGACCACTTACCCCTGTTGAGGTAGCACTTCATGCTCGACCTCTCGGCCAGAATTTGAGAAGTTCTCGACTGCTAGGGAGAGATTCCGTGCAAGATTCGCAGGTGATTGCCATGCTTATGATGCAGCGTACATTAACAAGTGCATTTTGAGCCTGAATCGCTGGCATGATCATATGTCAGCTAGGCTACATGCCACAAAACAGACGCCGCTCTGGTGTTGAAAGTGCAGGCTAGCGTAATTCAAAGTCCATGTGCAGGCGCCAAAGGCCGACTTGGTTTCGGATACTGATGACTGCAATGGCGTTGAGTCCATCTTTCAGCAGCCTTGGAGCACCAGTGTGTCGTCCAGGCACGACCCCTGTATGCAGTCCCATCCAGCACCAGTTGGACCACAGCACCAGAGGGCAAACTCCCAGCCGGAGCTTGGTGGATTGGTACCAGGGGAGGTGGCTAGGTGGGAAGAACGGCTGAAGGACTCACAGGAACGGTTGCACATTATGCGCATGGAGCGTGCTCAATGGCATGCGATGGTGCACGCCTCAGAGAAGAAGAAGCATGGGAAATGCATATCCACTGTCGATGGAAGTTTGGTGACCTCAGCAGGCCCACCTGCAAGCGTCGTGCGGGCAGATGGTCTAACACATGCTCCATTGATGCATGTCAAAAGCGTACCTGTTGCGCGTCATTGTGGTGAGCGTGATGGAGTGCTACCTGGGAATGACCGCCCGGGTCAATCATCCAGCAGTAGACATGCATGCCAGAACCAAGAGTCTCCAGGCACCTCGGTGACAGGATGCG
Organism: Ulva mutabilis; assembly: GCA_900538255.1. Lineage (NCBI taxonomy): Eukaryota > Viridiplantae > Chlorophyta > Ulvophyceae > Ulvales > Ulvaceae > Ulva > Ulva mutabilis. The sequence continues at coordinate 292,234 of UNSF01000064.1, read as the reverse complement.
TACAACCATATCGCAGCAGTCCTGGACAGCCGCACCACCGTCATAGGCAGTTACACGAGGCGCAAACCTCATCCTCTTGCAGCGGTTTGATGTCCAGGGGCAACAGACATCAGTCAGGTACCACTCCACCAATCTGGGCTCATGGGGCCTGTGAATTGGCTGCTGTAGAGAATCACAGCGTTGACCCAGGAACCCGCGCGTGCCTCACTTCAGGCAGCTATGAGCCGGATGTCGAAGCTAGCAGTCAATCAAGGCCTACTCCTCTGTCTACTCGGACTTCAGCTCAGAGCCGTGAGGCATGTGCACAATCTGACACAATCCGACAAACAAGCATTGATCCCCTGAGCATGGACTGCAAGAAGACAGATTGTGATGCAGCTCAAACTGCGAGCCAGGCAGTGAATGCATGCAACAATCTTGCTGGCCGGAGGGGAGGAGGAGAGTGTGCAGCTGACGGCGTATCCCTAACAATGGAAACTCCCCGTACGCCACATGGTGCCCAACGAGGGCAGCGCGGTGTCAGTAATCGGCAGTCTGAACAGTGCAGAAGCCAAGCAGGTATAACACAGTTGGGTGGAGGGGATGTCCGTTGGGCGGAATGTATCCGCCACAGTGTCGCAGGGGCTCTTGACCAAGCAATGGAAGCGTTGGAAGCAGAGCTTGGCTACAGGTCCTGTGAAGCTAAGGAGACAAGTGGCAAGCCTCACGCTCATGTTTCCGGATCGGTTGGGACTCGATTGTCAGACTTAGCGAGCATGGAAATTGGTGCTGATTCGGGCCTGTTTGACACCACTAACTAGGAAAAGTCGTGCTTTGTATGCGTGAATGTTTACCTGATTTGTACGGCTGACAGCACTGTGGTTACCACACTACGAACACATGTGTGCCATTGGATGAGACTTGACCTGTACGACCATCCGTTCAGAACCCCCTGTGAGATGTACTGTTACATCGAGGGGCTCCGATCCAGTGCACCAAGCGAACGTGCAACTAGAGTCTAGACTCACATGCTACCTGTGAGATGTATGTACTGAGGCACAAAATGTGGTAGCTGCAGCTAGCTGTGTCTTGCACAATGAGTTAGACCAGGGCCTCGGCGGTGCCGAGGGATGGAAGCAAGTTCCACGACCAACATCACAGCTTGAACAGCCTCCTGACATGACATTATTAACCATACTCACGAACAAGGCACAGGAAATACCAGTGCAAATACTCAGTGTCCTTAGCTAGCAAAATGGGGCCACCAGGTGAAAATAGCGCCCATCTTGCACTGTGTCGCAGTGAAAGCGACCGCGGCAGCTAGCCACGGCAGCTAGCCACGGCCCAAGGCCACAATGTACTGACGGCCGTGGTCTCAGGCAATAGCCACGGCCACTGCCCTGGGTCATGCTGTCCCTGGGCCTCTGACGGCTATGCGGCGACTCGGGCCGAGGTCAGGGCATGGCTAGAGTTGAGCACCACAAGCCAGGGTGGGTTTGGGGACAGGGACCGAAACGCAAGAAAGAGCGCAGCTGCTGGGCGGGCCTATTGGCGGCAGCCTTGGCGTGATGGCTTGTTAGCTAGCTATGTGCAGCTCTAAGTCGGATGTTGTATGTGCAGTGGCAAGTGCACAAGTATGCGTGTTACACTGTGATAGATCTAGGCCTCAGCAGCGCCGAGGACAACAGGAGGGACAAAGATAACCAAAACAGCAAGCAACCACAAGCAGCACAGCCACCACACACGTGCAGGATCCACATGCATGGCCGAGTATGTAAGTATGTGTGCAAGTATAATGTCCACGAATCACCTCCATTGCGCAGCGTGCACGCTCAAAGTGAACTGTGTATGTACAGTAACATGAAGCTGGTGCTCAGTTCATCTCACCATCAGGGCAGCACAACGGTGTACCACATCATACCGAATCTGCAAAGTTTGGCGCAAGTAGCTAGGGTGCCAGTGGTTCTTTGGCACATTGGAGTGAAAGCCAGGAAATCACAGATGCCGTGCACCTCTGCAACTGAGCAAGGCTGGCAAATTTTAGCTATCGATCAAGTGCTGCACGATGATATGTAATCTTGGCATACAATGCTTACACCGCCCTCAAGCCTAGGGTGGTCACGCACGGACTGGAGGATCCTCGAATGTGTTCTTGATCTGGTGCAGGACGTCCATCGTGGCTGTGCTAGGGCATTCCAGCTTCATCAGGCCTGCGCATGCCTGGAATTTTGATCCCACCTTGGAAGGCATGTCTTACATTAGTCATCCTGGGTTCCACACCATTGGCAATTCAGGGGGGCCATGATCCCTGTTCCCTAAGCGACAGCCGCCATGGTCCGGTTCGCGCGCCGCCAGGGCACGCGGCCGGGATCAGCGGCATGTGCATGAATCAGAGCTTGAGGATCCGGACGGATCTGGGCTGACAGCCCAACCCACGGCAGGAGCGCAAAAGCCCGCAAAGCCTTGTCAAAATCCCAAGCGCCGTTCACCAGCAGTCCAAAAAAGCACTTTTTTGGAATGGCAGCTTGGGGGGTATCACAAGCGGGAACGCCAATGATGCAGCTCAGCTGCTGGGCGGCACATATGTGTGCCGAGCGTCTACTGCACCAGGCGCCTGACAAAACACGCATGTTGAACTAGCGATCCACCCGTTATGTGATACTGCAGCGGGTCATCGCGGGAGCGGGAACCCGGCCAGTACGCATGTGTCAGATGACTCGTGCGACTTGCCTGGCCTTCGGAGAACAAGGCCGATGCTGAGTCAGGCGCTGAATTTGATGCGACTACCAACATGTGTTGCACGGAGATCAACGCAATAGCCCGGCAGCAATGGCAACGACAAGCAAACAAGCATCCGAATCCCAGCAGCCGAGCAGCAGCAAGCAGCAACACGGACATGATCCCTGAGACACAATGCACCGCCACAATTGCACACCAGCGCACACCAAAATCTTGACAACCACGCCACCCGCGCTGAAGCCACGCACGCCAGCCAGCCACACCACTCACCACCGTCCGCCAGCGCACAGCCAAGGCCACCCCCAGCCCATCCACACTCGAGCCCTCCCACGGACACTGGCACCAGCACCACTGCACACAGCCTCACCCGAGAACTCGCATACCAGCCCCGACACGCTACACGTGAGCCCGGGGGGCGCACGCCTTCTACCCACACGCGAGCCCGGGGGGCGCACGCCCTGTAGTGCAGGGCGGACCGGCCTGTTGACAGCGGCTTGGCAGATGCAGCAGAACGAGGATGCGCGGGGCGCGCAGACCTCTACACCGTCACGTGCGGGGCAGCTCGTGGCCGGGTGTGCGGACGCAGGGGCGGGCGAGCGCGCGCTGACGCAGTGCAGACCACCGCCGCAGCAACCGCAGCCCCTAGCGCGGCGCATCGCAGCGGACCAAGATGTGCAATGTGGCAGGCTAGGGCAGCTGATGCGCGTTCAGCGGGGCTGTATAGGTAGTACTATGTCGTGCTTAAAAAATGTCGTGCTTTACAAATGTCGTGCTTTCGGGGGTTGCCCATGCGGACAATGATGAAAGGTGCAAGGGCATGTTCTGCCTCTTGACCAGCCCCGGTGAGCAAGACAAACTGTTCTTGCGTGCTAGCGCTGCAGTACGACTGTGGAATAGCGAGCCAGCGTTTATTGAGATGTGTCCCATGCTCGACCACCCAGCCTGGCCTAGGGCTGGCGGCAACAAGATGGCGGTAAAGTCATTTACGGAAAGCCATGATGAGTGGATAGCTGTATACGTGCGATTCGTGCTGTCTGAAACAGACAACGCACGCTATGTGCATACCCACATCAGTTTGTATTCACAGAAGACTACTGATAGGGATGAGAACTTGGTTTTGAAGGGTGAGCGTGCCGCTGCCGTAGACCATCGTGGCCTGTTTGCGGAGCTGCTGCAACGTGCACATGATACGGGTCTGTGCTTGCAGCCGGGGGCTGTGCTGGTGTATAAAAACACAATGCAGCGCGTGCCGCCTCCGGACATGCCGGGCAACTAAGGTGATACAAACATGTTTGTTGTTTTCTTTGCTGAGCCTGAGGGATGGCTTTCAAACTCAGCACGCGAGCAAGGCAGGCCTGACCGGGTGCAGTGGACCGAACTGACAGCGCGGATCACATTATACACAGGGTTACGGGTGCATGTTCAAGTTGTGCCACCGGTACCGGACGGCACCGATGGGCAGCACTTTCACGGCTTGAGCCTGACGCGCCTGTCATGCGTTCCGACACAGAATCCTGCGCACAAGGCAGGATTGCTGTTGCGCTTGGCCCCGGCCAGCACCTGCGGCCCCTCCGTGCTGTGGACGCCCCAATGCCCGGTGACAAAGTGGACACGGCCAAGCCCGCGGCGGGCAGGCCCGTCCGCACCCGCCGTGTCCGCAAACGCAAGCACGATGAGCATATGGCCGAGTGCGACCTTCCAATCTTGGTATTCTTGCGACCGGCGCGGCCGGATGTGGGCATGTTGCTGGCGGCGATGCCCCGCCGTGGTGGTGCGTGTGTGCATAAATTTAGCCGAGCTATCCCGCAGTCTCAACTTGCCTGCCCCGTTCACGTTGAACCGCAAGTTGCGTCATTGTGCTTGCTGCATGCATTCCACAATGCCATCCAATCCAGCTACCTCACACCAGCCTTGATGCGCACAGTTCTCAGTCGTCTTGGCATGCACGACCCTGCCGGCGACTACCACACGGGTGAATTGCATGCAGCACTTGATGCTCTCCTCCCAAATGTGCACCTTTTGGAAGGCGTGCCGCACCTGGGGCGCTCCTGCCGCGTATCCCTCCACGCAACGCTCGCACTGCAACCGCATGATTTACGCCTGTGCGACTTTGTGATTCTTACTGTCCATCCGCAACACGATCACAGCAACTTGCACCTGCCGGTTACACATCACGTGACGGCGGTCCACATGCAACTCGAAGGGGTGCAAGCACAATGGTATCTGTTGGACTCCTGCCGACCGAACAGTGTGTATAGATTGTCAGACCAGTGCGCGGCGTACGCATTTGACGCGGACTTGACGTATGCATTGCACCGGCATAACAACACAGAAACGGTGATGCCTAGAGCGCAGCTTGCCCCGATGCTCGCTGTAGCCATGTGTGCCGTGAACATGCCGCCGCCGCACAGTCGCGCGACGACGCCGGACACCTCTACTCACCCCGTGCCTCATGTACCTGCTACTGCTGCCGCTGGTTCTGCACAGATACCTACTCGTGGCCCACGGGGGAATGTTTATAGCGGCCAAATGCTGGCCCATGACATGCATGCGTGTGATGACGAGTCGGCTGCAGCCTGACCAGGAGCGCCAGACGTTCAGCGGCCACTAGCTAGCGGGCTCCTGATGCAAGTGCTTTTGTTTCTCCCCCGCGCATACACAAATGGCGTTTTTGTAAATAGGAAGGCTATATTGGCTGATTGCTGGCGGCATGGCATTTTTGCAGTGATATTTGCTGCGCATGATGTGGATCGCTTGGGCCACCAGCATACCTACTCCGGCAACTGCTGCAACCTTATGTACCGACTGACCATTCACAACAGGCTGCATGTGTGTCAAGTCCGTGCAAACGTGTCAGGGTTTAAACATGCCTGCCGCCATGCGCTACATGGGGCCGATGCGGTCGTGTTGGGGGAGGGAGATACTGGCATACGCACACACCACTCCGAGGCTCCAACCGACTGTCGACACTCGTGGCATCACCAAACGCAGGCGACGGTACGGGACCGCAGTTTCGAACACACCGTGTGCCGCACTGCGTGCTGATCGCAGTGATCGATTCGCTGCTCTCTCTGAGGATGCGGTGCAACGACTGATGCGTCACAACCACACGCCGATATCGCGCCGCCGGGTACACAGCAGGCGGCGGCAACAGCCGTGCCTGACCCGCGCATGCGCGACCATCACATCTCTCAATGCTAGGATGTGCGCGCTGCGCGCGCGGGATGTGGCACGCAAATATGTGGGTACTCTCAATGTGCGTGACATTGGGTCGCACAACCACTCAGCAGTTCGTGTTGGGGCTATTGCCAAGCTCATGGAAGACTGACATATTGGCGTATTTGCTGTGCAAGAAACCAAACTGGCTGGCAACTCTGCCATGCCACACGCGTTTGGGGTATCATACGTGGGCACGGTGGCGTCTATGCAAGGGACTGTGCGGACGGGTGGTACGGGATATCTGGTGTGCGACAGACGCTACAGGGACGACAGTAGGGGGGACATCCTAGCAAATGGTCCAGACGTAGATATGTATGTGCTAGATGTCAGCTTCATTCACCCATCTGGGGTGGCTGTGGTGGGGATGCATCGGGGGCAAAGGGGTACGTGGCCGAAGTTCGCAAAAAATTCAAACTCAATAAGTACAAAGAGAGTGTGCAGGGATCGTACAAGGTGGTGCTGGTTGTGCATGAGACATATGGCAGACTAGGGTCGCGTGCCATGCAGTACCTCAACACGCTGGCAGTGTCGTTGGTTGGGCCATTCAACAAGCGAGCAAAGGTTGGATTGAGAATTCCTTGCGGGAGCTCAGTGCGGCGACAGTGAAAGGAAACGGGTCTGTGATCAGAAAGACCATGTCCAGGGTAGCACGGCTCACGGGTGCGCAGTTCGTGCCAGGTGATCGCCTGGCCGGCTCGCATCTGCTGGGTAGCATGTGAGTCTAGAATCTAGTACATTCGCTTCGTGCGCTGGCTCGGAGCCCCTCGATGTAACATTATATAATATATTTATTTAGAATACGGATCAACTTCCCCCAAAAGTCGAGGGTTTTTGGCACTTCAAAAATCGCTCAGCACACACGCGCCCCCATGCGGCCATGACCGCCGCATTTACCTATTCATACTGTAATAATGAATGAGACGTCGTCGGTGTCGGCTTGCCGAAGCTGGTTCGAACCCAGCTGTTCGCGGTGCGCACATACACAGGACCGCCGGCACCGCGAAAGCATGGGAGAACAACATATGCTCTTGAGCACGCAGATGCTTTCCAATGACAGATATGTGCTTTTTATACGCGCATATTCTGATATTGCCTCACGCTGTGCCGGTACGGTGACGTTTAGCCAGCCCTCGTGGTCCCTGGTTCTTACGGCGCTGCCGAAGCTCACCGTACCAGTGACTGCCGGAAACATGTCAAAACTACTCAGTGAGTAGTGGTGGGAGATGTTGAGGAGTAACACCGCGCAAACCGGTGCTGCAGGATTGAGTAATGGCCATTAATCATGAGTCATCCCATGGGATGACTCATGAGCGGACTTGCGCAATGGTTTCGGCACGCACGGGTCAACGAACTCGTCGCAGATATCCTGTGTATGCTGCTCTGTTATGTGAGCGGGTCGTCTGACGCGAATTGGCTGCAATGGACGCAGAGTGCAATGCGGGTGTCATTGCGGACCGTGACTAATTTAGCCGTGCGAATTAATTGGGGGCCAAGGGGGGGGGGAAGGGGGGGGGGGGGGGGGCAGTTCTGAGATACTTCAGAGGTATGCTCCACAAGGTGGTAGCAAACACAGGTACGATTCATGGCAATGCAACAAGCACATTCAACATGGCCGAATGCCGTAGGCATACTGAAATAAAGGTGGAGGGGGGGAGTTCTTAGTGATTCGTAGTACTGTATACAGCTGTTGCGGTGGCTACCAGCGAAGCAGCTTGTTGTCGCGCTGTCTAAGCGAGCTGCTCAAGCAGGGCTACACACGCCAAAGTATGCACGCCGGAAGCAGGGAGGTCGCGGTGATAATTTGCAAATACACAAGTCAGGATGGGTATGCCACAGGCATTAATGCCGTCAATTTACTCGGCCGAGCTCGGGATAACCGACTTTCACCCCGCTCAGCGAAGCTCAGTCGGCGAGCGATCCTTATAATGCACTGACTTCCAAATGATGCAACACGTTCTTAGTTCGGCGTTCAACAGCCTGTAATCAAAAGTTGCTGAACTCGATTTGTTTTTTGAGCGGCTTCTCAGCCTGCTGGGCAACTGCTCCTTTGCGTTCGTATTTTTGGAGCCGCTTGACCTGAGCACCTGCCCTGATCGTGAGGCAGACATGATATCAACCGCAATGTGATCTTTGGCTTGACCAGGGCCAATGCACGGTGACCATGTGTGATGGTGGATCTGTGACCGTAGCAATGACATGATCCGCAGTGTCAGACGGGCCCGAAAATTCAAGGGCATTCCCAATGCAAGCGCAAGGATAATTGATGTCCCTGAGGATATCAAACAGCTGGTACACATTCGGGAACGCACCATGTTGTGGTCTCATCTGAGATGTGGAGTATCGCAACTGCGCAACGCTGGACGGGCAGGCTTGAGAATACAGACGCATTGTAGGTAGACAAAAGCAAGCTTGATGCCCTTCACAAACGCTTTCAGGCCTTTGATTCTGATTCTTCATCATTCATTGATTCAACCGAGCTCACTCCACTGCTGCAGTCGCTGGGTTTCAATCCGACTGAGGAACATGTGCAAGAAATCCTCTCTGCCTTCGACACTGACCACACGGGCAATTTAACTTTTGGAGAGTTCGTTGAGGTGCTGGCAGTATCTCAGCTTGTAATATCGTGTGAACCTCAACAGATATGGGGTCAACAATGCCATGAGTTGGTCCCCAATACATGAAAGCATTGGCAGGTTTGGGCATACTACTGCCAAGAGGCACAGTCAGAGGCAGATATCATCAGGAGTTCATTCACTTTCTTGCTTCAAAACGACTCGGAATCGATGTCATTCTCTGAGTTCTATGACATCATGATGTCCACTGGGAACCCCCTTGCTGAGGAGGACATTCAACGATTCTTTTCACTTTGCGATGATGAATCTGATGGAATCCTCAGGTTGGATGAGTTTATAAAGGTGACTTCTGCGGTGATCAACAATATTATGATAAGGGCATCGTAGTTGCAAGTCAGTAGAGTGTCACTATGCAAAGCTATGGTACAGGTACTGTACAATCAGCCATCGCTGGACATGTCATTGACACGAATGAGTGACACAAGACAAGATAGGCCTGAGTTTATTCGCGACATGTTTGCCAAATCCAGCAGAGTTCAACGTCGGTCTCTAGCTTCGAGCATTCGCGTTCAGTCGTTGTCACGACCATCAACAGTTGTGTCAACATTGGATACTCAACTGAAAGAGCACTGCACCATCGACCCAGGAGGTGACCATCAGTCACGTAGAGCAATTCAACCAAGGCAAGTAGATGTAGCGGGTGCATCTCGTGTGTGTGGGCCACCAACATTTGAAGCCATAGTAGAGGATGTTTGGGAGGAGCCTGGGCGAGAGATGTCAAGTGCAGAAGCGTCAACAGGGCAGCCTTGCAGGCAAGCAGTGCACGACCTGCTGTTGGAAGCACGCCAATGCGACCATGCTGAAACTGAGCCTACATGCAGCTCTGAATCACAAGTCGGACAGATGCAGAGCCTTCATGGTTCCGTCATGGCAATGCCAGACCTCACAGACATGTCAGAACCGGTCATGGCTGCCTCATGTGAGTTTCAGGCACAACGTACCTGTGGCGCTGGCACAGGCTCAATACCTGGCAGGAGTCAAGGTCATGCAAGCGTCCAACATTCGGGAACAGCCGCCTCACCAGACAGATCTCATCCACCTGACATAACGCTTAGACGTCCGAAGGCGCTTGTGGACCTGCCATCGCTACCCTCTCAGATTCACAGGAAACTGGAGGAAATGTCAGCAAGGACTCTGGCGACTCCAATCAGGAGTTATAATCATGGTAGCAGTAGTGAGGGAGCAGAAACATAGTTCCATCAATATCAATTTGGTGCAGTCACGTTGCTGAGTACAGAGAGCTAGATCTTGTCAAACAATCCACCATTGCTGTTACGATGATCAAGAAAGATCAAAGTTCAGCTCCCTCAACTCTATCAACAGCCCTAGGTCATGTCCAGGGCCACCGTTCACAGGCCTCAGGTCACGGAGCGGTTGTAGCTCCGCCCAGAAATCACATCCTCTGCCTGCGACCACATCATCAAACATTGCTCTTTGCAGAGTTGCAAGCAGCATGCGACAACACCCATACGTCTCAGACGTGATCATGTATGACTCTAATTCGTCCTGGGGTATAGGACCCAAGCTGCGACTCATTGCGTTCACAACCAGTCCTGAGCCACGGAGACCAACCGCAGCTTCTGCCAAAGCACGCTGGACACCTGCAAATAGCTCACGTACATTGTCAGGCACAGAAGCTCTCATCGTCATACCAACACATAGCAGGACATGACAAGCGCAGACCTAGCCCTGCTGATTTTTCGTCGACAATTGCAGCAGGAGGTGCATCGAAAGCACAGGTTGCCCAGTCTGTGCTGCAAGTTGCCCTCTTCCATTCACCGCTGTCCCATAGGCTCTTCAGTCCTGGCAAGTGTGCTTCGCCTGCCGATACATGCCTCAACTCAGTGTGGCGGCTGCTGATGCACAGATTGAACTGGTCAGAGCAACGACTGTTTGCGCACCTACGACAGCAACTACAGATCGACCAGACGCAGATGCCTCCGTACAAGCTTTGTCAATGCTGAAGCATAAAGCGCTCTCTCGTTCGGTCATCAATACCCTTTCCACAGGATCGTCTTCCAAAGCAGGCAAGTCCTTGCCAAGCAGGGTGGCGTAATTTTGAGCGCTTCTGTGCCCAAATGATCTGTCCAGGTCTACACAATTGCACTGGTGCATCAAGCGTTGAAATGTCACCGATTTCGGCACATCGCCATAAACTAAGCGGGCACTAGCAGTCATGGCGGCCACAGCTGCCAGCTGCTCCCCATACATTCGTTGCTTGACCTCGACCCACTCTGCAGACTGTGACGGAGTCTTTGCAGATTGTAGGGTATCACTGAGAGCAAAGAGCATGCGCAATGCGGTGGCATCGCTGCGGCCAGCATCTGCATCTTGCGCACAGAGAGTGTTGCCGGTCTTGCTGCCAAATTCTGGGGATAGGGCACTCTCTAGGACAACCGTATCGGGCTTCTCCTCCAAAATGAACTCGCCTGCAAACACCTTTCATGCTGTGCACACATGTTGGATCTCCGTGCAGCAAGAAGATCTCATTTCGCATGCGTTAACGCAGTGAACAACTCAGGGCACGCACCTAGGTCATACTGTCGGGCTAGATGATCTACCCCGAGCACATATACGGGGGGGCCTGCTGCTGATTGCAGGACAACATGATTGGACACCAACTGAGAACAGGCGTTCGAACTTGGAATGCACTTACACAGCAGGGCGCATGACACGCTCCTTGGAGCTGTCCAGGTGTAGCTGCGCCGCGAAGCAGGCGCGCCACAGGACTTGTGCCGGCACCGGCCGTCCAGATGCTGCGCGAACATTTCCAGTCACGGCTGCCGGCGATGTAGCTGCTCATAAAGCACATGAGGCCTTGAATCACGATTACGCACGTCCATCCACACCTTTGCTCGCATGGAGTGTCTTCAGTGCAGGCAGCACGCCTGGTGACAATGGTACGCACGCTGACCCTTACGGCTGATGGGTCGAGGAACTGGCAGCAAGATCGTTCTGACACGGCGATTACGGTAAGTTAGATCGGCTAATATTGAGACATGTAGAAGTTAAAATTCGGAAATCAAGGAGTATGCACCTGAGCGGGTAGTCCGTAAACCAAACGCTCAGCTTACGCACCCAACACGTGTGACGCCGACTTGGTCTTCCTGTACTGCCACAGCGAAAATGCTGCCCACGATATCAGCAGCGACTATGGAGGATGCACGACTCAAGAGTTTTAGCGCTGTAGCTCCATGCACGTCGCGCCGCTGCGCTGAGCTGTCAAAGCGACGCGTGACGGGCCACGTGCAGAATGGGCACACCTGCCGCGAGTGGAGGATCCCGCACATCGGGAACTTGGCCCACCGCGGTGCACCGTTCAGTATCAGCGCAAAAGAAACTAATGACATATGGATCCGACGATCATGCGGGCATAATGCCCGATCACCAACTACTCACTTTGCGACTGCCACGTACTGTGTTGACTTTGCTTGTACTGCCGTTGGCTGGTGTGACAATCAACATGCACCTGTGTAGATAATAATGTACAGCTCAAAAATACAATCATCTGGGCAGCGTGTCCACCACAATAGCGCTCCTTCGCCGCGGCCTTGTGTGTTGTGGGAAAAAGGCCAATCGTCCCCGCAGACTGCACGCCAACGGCGCTGTCCACGTACGCCCGATTCCGAATATGTTTGTTTGTTCTCACATATAGTCCAGCCCTATGAGTGTATAGCATCTATGCTTCGCTGTGCATGACATGAAGTGATTGCATTCCCAGCCCGCGCGCAAGCGCTGCGTTGCCCGTTGCAGCGCCAGAATGAGAGCACATGCAGGTGGGAGAACGCTGAAGTGTTCTGCTGAAGATGTGAAAGTATGCTTTGATCACACTGGTGCCGATGCCACGGGCTTGGGGTGTGTGCGAGAGTGTGCCCACCACACTACACATGAATCCCGCATGCACCCGTCCACATCGCTCGCTTGAGTACATATTGTGATATAACTTCGTCAGCGCTGTAGGTTGCGGATGCTACCTCGGAAGGCAACGGATCACAGGCCGCGCAATGGTTAGAGCTTGCACAAACGCAGGTGAGGGGGAATGAGCCTGCATCACAGACCTGTGGAGCTGGACAAGCATGAACAAATCGTGCGATACGCGCTGATTTACTTCATCAAATTTGTATAGGGTCAAGCCATTGCGTCGCAAGTAACACATTTGCGAGCGTCAGCGCAAACTGGGGCAGCAGAGCTGCAGAGCCTGATACAGCAGCATGATGAAGATCAAGCAACAGTGGAGATCCTGCAGCAGAAGCTTGCAGATGCAGAAGAGGAGATTGAAGTCCTCCGGCTACAGGCCGAGCGTGCAGCCATTCTTGAAGTGCAGAGCGAGATATCATCGCGGCTGGTGGAAGACCTCCAGGTGTGACTTGCGTTGGCACACCACGTGACCGCTTACGAGTTCCTCTGTGTAGTTTGCTAACCGTCCTAGCATCCACAGTGTCTTCATCTTCAAAGGGGCAAACGGCACGTCTGCCATGGCTGGAATGTGTGCACACCCACGCTGGCTACGCTGCACATTTCACCCCTTTGATGACATGATCACCGTGTGACAGCTGTCAGTTTATGCTGCTTGACTGTAATCCTGGCCTTCTGAATTGCTCATCGCACAACGTGCAGCCGAACGGTTGACACGACAAGAAACAAGCTTTGTCTACATCGCCTGTCAACGGGATGGATGTGGTCCAGGCCTTGAGCGAGGTTCGCTCAGAAAATCTGGACGATGCTGTCACACGTCTGAAGAGCATGGAGGAAGAGTTGCACCAGGCCCTGGACGAGGTGGAGTCTGAGAGCTTGCGAGGCACCAGTCTGCTGGAAGCTCAGGGCTCTGAGGCGGCCAGTCTGCGTGCCAGGGTGTCCGCTAACGAAGCAGAGATCTCTCGCATGGTGTCTGAGCTTGAGAGTGCTCAAGATCGTCTTGCAGAGACATCTGCTTCTGCAGAAGCAGCAAAGGTGTCACACGTAAATCTTTTTGCGTGTGCCATGAACCCTGAGGCTGCATGTAGTGACCAATCACACAATGCACTGCCCTTGGGACAGGACTGCTGTCTCTTAGTGAAAACGGGCATATCGTATGGTTGCTTGACCGGAAGTGCATCTTTCTACATCCATTATTGTACCTTGAGAATTGAAGACAACAGGCATGAAGAATGGGGCAGTATGCGCTTGTGCAGGCTTCAAAGGACCAGGTTGACTTGGAGGTCTCATCGCTGCGAAACAAGTTTGCACTGCTCCAGCGCAACTATAATGCCATTAAAAAGATGCGAAAGAAGCGCGGAAAGGCACAGGTTCAGGCAGAGATCGAGGCGGCTGAAGTGCATGCGGCAAAGCTGGAGGAACGTGTGGAGGAGGTGGAGGGCGAGCTGATGGATGCGCGGCTGGAGCTCGCTGATGCGTCCCGTAAGCACCAGGAGGCGCAGCTGGAAGCAGAGAGTGCCAAAGCAGAGCTTGAGCGGCGTGCCGAGGCTCTGCAAGCCGAGGCCAAGGAGAAGCAACAGGGCGGCCTGCAGGAGATCGCGCTGCTCACGATGGAGCTTGAGGAGATGCGGGGTCACGAGTGGGAGAAGAAGTACAAGGAGAGTGCAGAGAAGGTCTGAAACTGGGCTGAGCAGTTGAGGCGATGCCGTGGCTCGTCACCCTATTGGCAATTGCAGCTGTGGCAAACTGATCCTGTCTATGGATGACTGCATCTTGTTGGGTGCATGCAGGCGGAGAAGCTCAAGCTGGACCTGGAGGCTCGCAACAAACGTGTGCAGGACTCTGCAGAGGAAATCCGGATGTTGAGAAAAGAGCTGCACAAGAAGGCAGAAGCACTGCATGCAGCTAAGGCAGAGCTTAAACAGCTGAAGGCCCAATTACAGCAACAACTCAAGGAGTTGCATCTCACCAGTGCGCTACAGCAATCTGTGCTCTTACTTTGGTGACGGCTTTCGCATCGCGGCATGGTAGAGTGCGTGTTCATGCACTACCACTGGTCAGGATTGTCATGTTACCAAAGGCGCGCCACATGTGTGCAGAGGAGCAGCTTAAAATCGCCAATAAAACGGTCGAAGAACAAAAAATCGAGCTCCGTGAGCTGCGAGGGGATCTACGGGACACACAGGATGAGCTCGAAGGCAAGTGCGATGAAGTTAGTCAGCTGCAGGGCAAGGTCGTAAATATTCGCAGTCATGCACTGAAGCTTGAAGACGAGCTGCGCAGCATGTCTGGTGGCGAGGCCAGCAACGTGCATCGGGCCGCTGAGCTGCAGAAGGAGCTGCGCCAGCAGAAAGCGGCAGCAGGTTTGCATTCGTCCCTCGAACAACCCAATGGAGATGGTCTGTCACAAGTGGGTACAACTGTTTGAGCTGCAGGGGAGGCAGAAAAGAAGTTGGAACGTATGCGGGAGGACCTTGAGGGTGTGTCGGAGCGGGAGAAGGTTTTGAAGGAAACTACATCGCGTTTGTCAAAGGAACTGAGTCAAGAACAGGAAAAGAGCGACACGGCAGAAACGGAGCTCTCAGACGTTCGCGAACAGCTGACGTCCCTGCAAGACGCCATTAAGAGCAAGGATGAGCTCCTGGCCGAGTTGCGGACCAACCTCAAGGAAGGCACAGAGGTGAGATTCTGCCAGGCAATTCTCAGCATCGCTGCATGACGGCAACCACTGACCATCTATGAGCATACTCCGTCCTGATCTGTGGTGCAGATTCACATCCGTTTGACCATGTCGCTCGCGTGTGCATGCGGCATGCTATGCATGATGCCATCAGGGCACAGTGGCCCATGCATCCCTTGGCATGACCTGAAGCCCTTGTTGCAAATGCAGAAGATGGAGCGGCAAGATCACGAGATGGCATCGCTGCGGGCTGAAGTGGAGAAGCTCAAGCGGCGTGAGGTTGGATGGGCGACGGAGCTGCAGGATGCAGCCACAGTGACCAGCCAGCTCACTGAGCGCATGGAGGTCCTCGAGTCGGTGCTGGCCACAAAGGAAGAGGCTCTCAGAGTCGCCCAGGTGTGCCTGTGTCATGCACTGCGTTCATCAGTATGTGGATGGATTGAATTTGTTTTGACTCGCAATCGCGCAGCAGTTTTGCGCTGCAAATGTACGCTGCCACTGGTTCTGATGTCTGACCGTTGTGCAGGGTGAGTTGGAGGCACAAGATGGCAAACTGCAGCAGGCACAGCAGGAAAAGGCAGATCTGGAGGAGGAGGTGACAGCATTGCTTGAGACCACTGACGTCGTCAGTGCACCGGGGACAGACGGTGGTGCACAGGCGGGCGCAGGTGGGGGCAAGGGGCCAGGGGCGATGTTACACTCGGCACTGCGGCAGCTGCAGGCTGAGCTGAAGCGCGAGGCTCTGGCAAATGAAAAGCTCATGCTGAAAGCCGAGACGCTGCTAAACGCGGGAGGCTCAGAAAGTGAGAAGGATTCAAATGGGACTGGCAGCGGCGGTGCCTCTGCCGCAGCATCTGATGACAGCAGCAGTGGCGGGGACGATCAGGGGGCTGGAGAGGGGCAGGCAGAGCTTCGTCGCCAGTTAAAGGAGATGGCAGACCAAGTGCAGCAGCGAGAGAAGGAAAACGAGCGCCTGAAGACACGGGTGAAGGAGCTGCAGCGCGAAGCGACGTACGATCCTAACACTCTGCAGTGTTTGACGGGCTGATGCTACCGTTGCTTGTGCTTGGTATATGCTGGAGTGCTGGCCTATGCATGACCTTGTGGCAGCATGGTTTTGTGTGGGTGCAGATCCCAGGCTGCAGAGGCGGCCGAATCCAATCCGGAGCTGAAGCAGCTGATGAAGTCACTAGAGAAAGAGAACGCAACACTCCGAGACAAAGTGCAGAGCATGGGCTCCATCCTCAAAGCGAACCAACAGACGGTTGGTGCATACATTGCCAACAGCCAACAGGTATTGCAACGGGCGGGGATGGTAGATAAAAAGCGGTCTCGCTCGCGCTCTCCAAGGTGATATCACACCCTGGGAGTCGAACACATGGGTGGCTTGCAGGGTCATGGTGCGCGCCATGTGCATGGCGCTTGACCATGCGTCGTGACAGTGTGCCTGCTCCGGCTGCCCGTAGTGAGTCTGTCATTCGGACGCAGATTGTATAACTTAAACCATGACTCATTTTCTTGTTGATGAATGCTTTTCGAGTCCCGCACGCTTGTGCTTCGCAGCTGTCGTGCGTCCCAGCGTATTGTCCTCTCGAATGATAGAATCCGCATCTTTGAAGCACCAGGTATAAGCAATAGTGCTCAGTGAGCCAGGGCCTTGATAGTCAATAGCACATATGTTTTCGGCAATTTCGACAGCCTTCGGACGGCTGGGCTGCCAGGCGGGCCGAGGATGTGCTTCAGGTTTGAGCTCCATGTTGTTTCAGCAGGTCCGGAACGCTGGACACGCAGAGAATACAAATACATTCGTCAGAGAAGTACGCTGCCACTTGTTTTAGCGCTCCAGTATCTGCTGCATGATCTGTGCCACCCATCTCGCTGCGGGACACGCGGGGCGAACGCATCACTGTCCCAACCATCACACGCCAATTTGCTGTCAGGGCCACTCACTAGCATGGCTGATTCGAGATTGCACAGCAGCACGTTCTGCAGGATCATTGAGCCATGTTGCGATGGTCATTTAGATATCTCGAGATACGTCCAAATTGTCACGGCATCGCGACCGATGCTGTCACGCAAACGCGGCACGCTGAACATGGCTGAAGTAGGCCGTTGTAGAAGACGCATCCTTATCATTGCCCCGATATCATTGATGCATCTCGTTGCGCTGGCTGAGCGGTTTCGAACGTTGTACCGGCCAGGCCGCAGCTGTGTGCAGAATGCAATTCCATCCCCTCCTAGATCGCGCAGACATTAATAAAAGGTAAACGTGTGGATCGCGAAGGAATATGTACGAAATCACAAAATAGTAACTGCAGGTCCATGCTTCGAATCACGCCACGTACCGTCGTGCGCGTGTGCAGGCTTTGCGCGCATTGCGCGCAACCAGGTTTAGAATCGGAGTTGCGTCGCAGCATTTGGCAGGCCTTCCTGTATTTTGAGCATCCGTTATGGTGTCTGTCCCAGATGTTGCTTCCGGGCTGGCCACGTGCTGTGATGCCTTGATCGAATTGACTATGTCCGCGCACACGCTTGCATGCAATTGCAGCCAAGCTTGGCCAAGGTTCGTCTGCAGGCCAGAAGACGCCGCTCTGGCCAGCATACCGCCTTATAACAAGCATCATAATTAATGCATGCATGTGTGGTGGTTGATTTGGATATGTCGTCTCGGCGCTGGCCTTATTGTAAGTTTATCATGATTGGATGCCCTATGGGACACTCCGAGCCTCCATACTGCTCTGCTCAGCCTGAATGGATGTCGGTTTGGCGCCAGTCCTTCGCCACTGCACGTGAAATTTGGCAGGAATTCAGTGTGGCATGTTGGCTGACCTGAATCCGCCAGCGTCACTGCCATGGGGCCTGCAAGACGAGAACAAGCAGAAGCCTTCGCCGAGGCCCAGCTGGGCTGTTCGCATGCAATCGAAAATCACGATCATAGTGTATTGTCGATATAACACTCATGTGTGGTGTGTGCCATTGCGGACTCACCAGGAACTTGCCCGTACATCGTTTGGCTGGTCCAGAACCTTTGGTGGGTGCCACGCACACTCACTGAGCAGACACAGAGATACACCAGTGCATCGACAGCCCAATGGATGCCATGCTTTTTACCGCGATACCGACAGAAAGCTTGATGTATCCTGCCCTGAGCGCTTTGTGGCGGCAACTGTATTTTCACCGCATGTGGCTTCGACACAGGCGCTGGCCGTGTTGGACCTGCCTCCAGAAATGGAGAAGATCGTGATCACGCCACAGCGGGAGATGACCGTGGAACTCATCATAAATCGCGATGATGGCAGACCTGAAAGCTTTATGGGGTACCGTGTGCAGGTGCGCAGTCTGACTCATTCACATGTTCTTCACCCAGACGTGTGCTGTAACAGGGCGACATGCACCATGCACAAACCAACGGATGCGGGAAGAAAAGCTCCCGAATTCGTTTTTGCATGATCCTTCCGACTGTGCTGGTGATGCCGCACACCCATCAATTGCTGCAAAAGCTAGCTGTCATGCAAGGTTGACGTGGTCTGCAGCATGACAATGCTCGAGGGCCGTTCAAAGGCGGTCTGCGTTTCCACAAGGATGCGGACCTAGATGACGTGCGCAGGTGTGTGGGCTCGCCGTTGTGCTTATCTGCACACACCAGCTCCTATGCACAATATCACCATTGTCACAGGTGTGATGCAGCTCGTGAAATTTTGGAATTGACTAAGCGGCTGCTTGCAGCTTGGCGTCACTGATGAGCTTCAAGACAGCGCTACTGGATATACCATTCGGCGGAGCAAAAGGTCCAAATTGTCCAGCCATGACGCATGTGACTTGCTTGCCATGACCGATACGGATGTGAACCAGGGATATGTGCAACAGCTGTCTGTGCGCTGATTTGGTGGCAACTATTCTCTCCCACGTGCAGGCGGCATCACTGTGGATACTAAAGCGCTATCGGAGCATGAGATTGAGAAGCTCACCCGGAAGTTTGTGCAGGTATGCATGTACTGCCTCTCGGCTGCGAGTATACAAGATTCTGTTGTGCACTGCACCAACGTTCTTCATTTTCACACTGTTGAAGCAAAGTCTGTTGACCATCAAGCCAAACCATCGCCACCTTTCCGCTAAGCTGCGGCCACTCCATAATGGAAACTGCCTGCATGCCCCCTGAAGTATGTCGAGGACTGTCATTTCAAAACCTCCATCAAAATGGTTTGTGTGCACTAGTAGACTACGCTCTCATCCGCAAGCAAGTGGATATTGTGATTGCATATGGAGTTTTATGTCGCGCATCAAAATGATCGCATCATGTTAGTCAAGATTATTTAATACAGATCTATTAGATAAAGATAACTACTCCCTACAGTCGCAAGTTAAATTGATGCCACCATTAGAGTCTAGTCTGATTCAGATGTCTAAGCCTGCAGGAGATCAAGGACATCATCGGTCCGTTCCGCGACATTCCTGCACCCGATGTGGGCACAGACAGCAGAGTGATGGCATGGGTGAGTCTTGTGCTTCGTGCTTACCCTACTGCCAAGCACTTTGATATTGTCATTTGATGACACTCCACTGCCGCACGATACAGATCTTTGACGAGTATTCCAAGTTTGAGGGCTACTCGCCCGGAGTGGTGACTGGCAAGCCCACATGGCTGCATGGCAGTCATGGCCGTGAGTCTGCCACAGGCCGGGGTACAGTATTTGGTATCAACAACATGCTGGAGGCGTATGGGGCAGGACCTCCAAAAGGGAAGATGTTTGCGATTCAGGTGTGGAGTTGCAATCCTGGTGTCATGTCCCGCCACAAAGTGTGACGCCGATGATGTCTGTTTATGTGATGCTTAGCAACTGGATGGGCTTTCGGCGTAGTGTCATGCATGTGATTCTATGCAGGGCTTCGGAAATGTAGGAGCGTGGACCGGCCGGCTGCTGGCAGAGCAGGGTGGCATCGTGACAGCTGTTAGCGATGCAAGCGGCTGTGTGTTCGATGATAGGCCCGAAGGGATAGATATACCCAAGCTGTTGAGGCATCTGCATAAAGGAGCCGAGCTGAGTCAGTACCCACACGGCCAGCAGCTACTGCGAGACGAGATATTTGATGTCAAATGCGATGTCTTCGTGCCCGCAGCTCTGGGAGGCGTCATTACAGGTGTGAAGCCCAGCAGCAAGCTCCACCGCTTGACCAGTTGCAATAGCGTCGTTGCCATTGTGAGGCGGTGCGATCTATGACCATAGTTTGTTTGCAATGCGTTCCACAATGTTCTTCACCGGTACATGCTAGCAATTTCGCTTATGCTCCACCACGCGAAGGTTCTGTGTGCATTGCATGTCGATGCCACGCTGACCTTGGCGCATGTTCCATGACATCCTGACCTCATTTAGGGCCACCATTGCTGCAGATTCGGTGGCACAAAGAATACCATGCAGATACATTGTGGAAGCCGCCAATGGGCCAACGGTGCCAACAGCAGATCTCATTCTTCGCGATCGCGGCATTCCAGTCCTACCAGACATCTACACCAACGCTGGAGGTACGCCATATGCCATTGCATCAGTAAGTGCAAGTGTGCGAGCTGAGTGAGGACATATGATACACACACTGTGAGTATCCGTAAGCCTCACTTTGGAAGGTCTGTCTGTAGGCGTTACAGTGAGCTTCTTCGAGTGGGTCCAAAACCTCCAGAATTTCAAGGTTTGTCTCGCTTCTATGTTGCACCGCTTGCGACCGTCAACTGCACGCATGCTCAGCAATGTAACACTGGAAGCATGGAATGGCTTATGTGGGACACTTTACGCAGCAATATTGAATACGTGTTTTGGGATGTATGTGTTGTACGGTCGCCGCCGGGGCAGCAGTCAGCAACATTGCGTTTGTACTTGATGGCTCAGCCAGATGCAGAAGAGTCGTTGTCATGCAGTGGACCACAGAGCAGGTCAATGACCAGCTAAGGACTCGCATGGATGAAGCTTTTCAAGACATGTGGGCGAGCAGCCAGGAACATGATATCCCTCTGCGAACAGGGGCATTCTCTGTGAGCCTGAAGCGCGTTGTGCGTGCTACTGTCAATAGGGGCTTCAACTAGGCTGCTCGCTCCTAGTTTCTCACGCCAGTGAACGAAAAGGCTGATAATATCAAGATCTGAACAAACATTGTCTTTGTCGTGCGGCACACCTTGAAAGTTATGTAAAACACTGCACTTCGATCACGGGCCTTGGCTGACTCATGCGTCATCGACATGTCGCGACATTGCGCGGCATGGTGTTACTGAAACGTTGCGTTGTCACATGGCAGATAGAGCTTAGAGGGACTGATCACCACGCATAAAATGGTCGCCAACTCATATGCAGCATTTTGAGGCGCCCGTATATCCAGATGACGAACTCCAGCATGTTGCAACGTTGGTTCGGCTCCAACGCCGCGGCGCAGTCCGGCCAGCCACTGGAATTGGTGCGTTATGACTCTGCGGCAAAGAAGTTTGCGGTTGGTGAGGAAGCCTTGTCGGTCCTGAGGAGCGTGCATGCGCCGATGGGGGTCATCAGCGTTTGCGGAAGGGCTCGACAGGGCAAGTCGTTCATTCTTAATCAGCTCCTAGGCCAAAGCTCCGGTTTCACTGTCGCACCAACTCACAGGCCCTGTACAAAAGGATTGTGGATGTGGTCTGCACCCCAGGAGAGGCAGTTGCCAGATGGCAGCAAGAATTACCTGGTGTGCTCAATTTCCATGCCACCCTCAGGTACTCGAGAGTTAACACCGCTCCACCTTTCCGATCATTTCCAACGTTGCTGTACAAGGAACACATGCCGCCTCATCAATGTACGGTGGTTTGGCACATTCAGGTGACACGTGAACGATCAATGCGGTCCATTCATTGTAGGTCATGCTCGACACAGAAGGCATCGATGCATGGGATCAGACAGGCCAATACAGTGTCCAGATATTTTCCTTGGCGGTCCTGTTGTCGAGCTTGTTTGTCTATAATCAGATGGGTGGCATCGATGAAGCGGCACTCGACAGGCTTTCGCTCGTGACTGAGATGACAAAGCACATCCGCGTGCGAGCCAACAAAGGTACTCTTCACCAAAACGATAGCCCATAGCTCTGGCAGTGTGTCGCCTATTCTATCACAGTATTCCATAGTCCAGCAGGCGGTACTCGCCCATACTGAGTACACGATGAACAACGTGCAGGTGAAGCAGCCGAGAGTGAGCTTTCTGAGTTCACCCCTTCATTTCTGTGGCTGCTTCGGGACTTCTATCTGCAGCTTGAGGAAGATGGGAGACAGGTGACTCCAAGGGAGTACTTGGAGACAGCACTCGGCGCAGTTCCGGAGACTTCATCGGGAGCAAAAGCCAAGAACAGCATTCGGGAGTCAATCAAATCCCTCTTCCCAGACCGTGACTGTTTTGCGCTTGTCAGGCCTATATCGGATGAACAGAAACTTGCTCACCTTGAGACGGTGCCACCGTCACAGATGCGGCCTGAGTTTCGTGACGGTCTTGCGAAACTGGTCAGCTTGTGCTTTTCCCGCGCTCAGCCCAAACGCATCGGTAACACGGTCCTCACCGGGCCAATGCTTGCCGGCCTTGTCTGTGCGTATGTGGATGCAATCAATGGTGGAGCAGTGCCGACAATAGCCACAGCATGGCAAGGCGTTGCAGAGGCTGAGTGCCGGCGTGCTGCTGATGCCGCAGAGAAGAAATATCATGATGTGTTTGATGACCGCATACAGGCAGATGAGATGGCCCTTAACGCTGAGCACCAGCGGGCGCTTTCTGCTGCGCAGTCCATCTTTGATGAGGTACCAGACCCTGTGACCTGGTGCTGAAATGGCTGTACCTGGCTACACCAGTCTTCCATGCCTGTTGAGTTTGAATCTAATCTGTCAGACGCATGTCCGTGACACGGTCATGTCTCCTTTCAGGTTGCAATTGGAGATGACACCATCAAAGCTGCATTAGAAAACACTTGGCGAGCAGCAGTCAATCGAGCATTTGAGCATGTCCGCGACAAGCGTCTTGCTCAAGCATCCCAAGTGGTGTCCAGCCTAATTAGCGATATGCACGTTCGCCTGAACGAGCGTATTGCCGACCGGAACCAGGCTCCAGCAGACATAATTGCTGACCTCCAGTCCTCTTTGAAATCTTTTGGCAGCACTGCAGAAGGCCCCACCAAGTGGCCTAAGATGGTTGAATTCCTGCAGTCTGCGATGGGGGTGCTTGTGAAGCGAGTTGAGGGGGATGCAAGTGCGCAACACGATGCATCTAGTCGTGCACTTGCAGAGGCCGAGGCGAAGCTGCAAATGGAGCGCGCAGAGGTGACAAAGCTTCGTGCGGCAGCTGGTTCAGAAGAGGCACGTGCTCGTGCTTTGGAGGGCCAGGTACAGGCGGCCCACCAAAAGGCCGGAATAGAGTTGGAACGTCTTCGAACTCTGATGCAGGTGCGTGAAAAAGGCAATCTCCCATCCAGACGTGGCACCATTTGTGACAATGCCAGCAGGGTGGGATTTGGTGCAGGAAGAACAGCGCATGAACGACAGTAAGCTGGCTGCTGAACTCTCCGCAGTTCGGCAAGACCTGAGCAAAGCGCAGGCGGACAAATCCCACACAGCAGACAGCATGCAGCAAGCGCAGGCCATGCAAGAAAGCCTGCAGCGCCAGTTGACCCAGGTCACCCAGCAACTGCAGCAGGAGCAGGCTCGCTCCATTGACCTTGAAGCTCAGGTCAATAAGACACAAATTGCGATGCAGGTGTGTCTATAACTTGGTTGTGTGTATGTTGCTGCACGTTGCTGAGAAAGGTGGGGTGGGGCCATACCTGCCGGTCGTGTCGGTATTGCTGCAACATCAACCATGAGCAGGATGGTTGGAGAGTATGCCAGGAGCCATTGTGGCCACAGTGCGTCGAGCATATCTGTGAAATCCTGTGCCTTTGTTGATATCTGATCCTTTCTTACAGCATTAATGCCATTAATGCGATTTGCTTGTATGTAGGGGCGCGTGTCTGACTTAACGGCGGAGCTCGAGTCCGTCAAGAAACGTAACGAAGCGCTGATCACCGAGAAAGAAGGTAAAGATGCGATGCTCAAGAAGTTGCAGGAGGAAACAGAACAGCATGCCGCGCAGCTAGACCACCACACGCGCAACAGCTATGGGGAGGGGAGCGCATATGCGCAAGCAGACATGAGCACGCCGGATGGTCAGCTAACCAGTGCATGCCCTGATGCAGAGGGAATGACCATTCAGGAGATCAAGGAGTGGCTCATAGATCATGGCTTTGAGGCACACGTGTGGGATCTGGCCAACAGGCGAACACCTCGCGTGAAGAAAGCGGATTGGGTCGCTCTGATGAAGCAGAGTCGGTAATTGATGTCTCTGCGACCGCTTGTCGTTGTAATTCATAGTAATCGCGTGTGTGGTTCTGAGCGATCAGTGACGCCTGGCCACATTGACGGAAATGCACGTGCCGCGGTATGCCGGGTCAGATGGAGCTCAGAGCCATGGAGTGGCTCCGTGACGCATAGTTGACATGCTGTTTTCGGTCTGGCGGAGATGCCGATCAACGTTCGAGCACCCACATGAGACACAAGTAGCCGCGATGTGTATAGCGATGCGTTGGAGTGTTCTTTCGCCTGTCCTACAATCCGCACTACGTTCTCGTAACTTCGATGGCACGATGGACCGCTGTTCGTGGCTCACAGCAGCTTACATTGTTCAACCCCGTTACATGGAACATGTCAAGCCACGTACAGCCATAAACTTTTTGCGGTTGTGAGATTTGCATGGGATGCAGCTGGTGCGCACAGCTGGCTTGACATTATATATATCGCGTTGGCTACTTGTATATGTTACGAGTTCGAATTGTCTCTACAGCTTACATACGCTTGCAACCTCGCACTACGTTCACCTTCCTCATCCGCCTTGCTAATCTTCCTTCCCTATCTTCGTCAATATGGCTTTTTCCACACACATCGCTACCTCCACCACTGCACGTGGCGTCGCGGCGCGAGCTTTCAGGGCTAAGGTGAGTTGCGATTGTCTCCCTGCAGCGTGCTGCCAGCAATTTATACTGTTGGGGCAGAAATGGTGCCGCCTTTGGACTGCGCTCATTGTGGAGCATTCTGACTTTTATATCTTCGCCCACGTCCACGCGTGTGGATCCGTAGTTCAGTTTGGGCCTTGGCTTTGTCATATTTCGAGAAACGATCGTGTGAATGCTTCGTCGGGGCCTCGTGCTGCTCACGACTGGATTATTGACTCGTTTCGTTTCAGAATGCGCAACCCTCCGTTACTGACCCTCAACCTATGTAGTCTTGGCCGGATCGGGAACAACCGGTGAATGCAATGCAGACCGCCAACTCTAACATCCCAGGCAAGGGCAAGGGGCGCGTTGTCTCCAACGAACGTGACGATGTGAACGCGACCCAATTCCAGGTCCGCCTTGGCAAGAGCACAACAGTCCCTATCACTCTCGGCTTCACCAAAAGTCCGATCCCATAACCCCTGTGTGTGACCTGTGACCGACTCGGCGTTTGGCTGTACAACTGCGATGGAACCTCAGACGTGCTGAACAATCCTTCAGACCTACTGTCTGCATATGCTGCTAGAATGTGAAGTTCCATCTGCATAGTATATGCTCACCGACATTGGTGTCAATTATCTGTTTCTTGGCAAACAGGCGAATTCCGTGCACTGTGTGCCTATGGGACCTCTAGCCACATGTACACGAATTTGGCACATCATTTGCGTTCCGTGCTTTCACCGTCCATAGGAATTGCCTACTCCTGAAGCAATTAGTAGGATAGGTCAGGGGTCTTTGACTTTGTCAACAGATTCGCTGAGCACGAATTGGTTGGATTGCGTCGGCATTAATGCCCTTTCCAGACTCATATGACTGTTGAAATATACACCATGGTAGATTTGCTGTGATATGCAGGCAATGAGCTGTTTGTGGGTCGCATGGCCATGCTGGGCGTTGCGTTTGCTGCAATTGGTGAGGTCATCACAGGACGTGGCCCACTTGGTCAACTCAGCATTGAAACCGGATCATCCATCACCGACATTGATGGGGCTGTTCTGTTCCTCATTGCTTTCAATCTGATCGCCGCTCTGCTTCCTGCGAAGGGCAAACTCATCCTGTCTGAGGAGGAATTTGAGACACGGCCCAAGGGTTCTCTGCAAGACCCCAAGGTGTCCATCCTCCAACCCAAGAAGTTCTTTGGCATCTCTGGCTTTGGGTTCACCAAGGAGAATGAGCTCTTTGTAGGCCGTATGGCACAGCTTGGTTTCGCTGCTATGCTTCTGGGGGAATCTTTGCTGCCTGGTGATCTGGGGCCATTGGGACAGATTGGATTCACAACTGGTGTTCCCCTCAATGAGACCGAGCCACTGCTGTTGTTTAGCATCGTGTTCACATTGTTCGCTGCGATCAATGAAGGTCGTGGTGACTTTGTCGATGAGTAAGCCAAGTTGCCAAACCACTCGTTTTCAAAGAGTGATACACAGCACAGCTTTTGGGGGGGGGGTGGGGGCAGCAAAAACTGTGAGGTTTGTGAATGATAGATCAGGATGGGCTGTAGAAATCACTATTTTGTAAAAATGTTTGCCACCATCACACTGTGTCAGATAACATAACCACCCACCAATGATATGTAATCAACATGAATATGTCCCACAAGGCGTAGTGGAATGAGACCTAGTAAAGGTGTAATGTAAACTTAGTGTGACGGAAACGGGTTCCTAATTAGAAAAGACCATGTTCATGGTAATACAGCTAACGAGTGTAATTCATGCCAGGTGCTGGCCTAGCCGGCTTGCATCTGCTGGGTGAAATGTGAATCTAGAATATAGTTACATTCGCTCGGATATGTAAAAAGAGCAATTACAGCAACCTACACATTACTGATCACACAAACCTACAATGATGCTAGAAACTCACTCATCACAAATCCCTGTCGATTGAACATACCATCAGGTATGGAGGGATATTGTCCCAATATGCACCGTTACATCGAGGGGCCTCGATTCAGTGCAACAAGCGAACGTACAACTAGAATGTAAACTCACATGCTACCCAGCAGATGCGAGCCGACCAGGTGATCACCTGACACAAACTGCCCCCGTGCGCCGTGACCCTGGACATGGTCTCTCTGATCACAAACCCGTTTCCGTTCACTGTATCGCACTGAACTCCCGTAAGGTGTTCTCAATCCAGCGAGCCTTTGCTCTCTTGTAGAACGGCGCAACCAACAACACTGCCAGCGTGTTGAGGTACAGCATGCCATGCGACCCTGGTTTGCCATATGTGCCGTGCACAACCGGCACCACCTTGTACGCTCCCTGCGCACTCTCTTTGTACTTGTTGAGTTTGAACTATTCGCGTACGGCGGCGGCGTGCCCCTGTGCCCCCGATGCGTTCCCCACCACAGCCACCCCAGATGGGTGGATGAAGCTGACATCTAGTACATACACGTCCATGTCCGGACCATTTGCTAGGATGTCCCCCCTACTGTCGTCCCTGTAGCGTCTGTCCAGGCTGCGCATCACAGGCTCAATCGATGTGGACACCCCTGCCGCTCTTACTCGACGGCGCCAAGCCGTAACGGCAATGTTGTGACGCAACGTCCAGCAGTCGGCATTGTGTCGACATGTCATGGCATGATCTACGTCGCCGGGCTTCACCCGAGCATTGCAATCACATATCACTTCCCCATCTAACGGCGGCAGGGGGGAAAGTCCGCCCCTGAGCCGCATCCCATGCACAAAATCCCCATCATTCAGAGTCAGCATGCGGTTGGTTGGGAGGGAATCCAGGAACAGTGAGGCAACACGACAGGCGCAGCTGCGCATGCGTGCAAGGTCCTTTGCACCACCAGGGGTGCTGCCTAGCTGTTGCAGCAGCGCGTCGTGCCGTGTCTGCGCTACTGCCCTGGTCACTTTTCTGCTCACACCGGGAAGGCCAGTGGCGATGAAGACGTCGTCGAGCTCCTCTGGCCCCCAGTCTGCCTCCGGCGGCATCGCTGCACGCAGCGCTGTCCATTTTTCTTGTAGGCCTGTGGCAACGTCGCCTTCGGCGAATGGGCGGAAGTCGGGGGGGCCATCGCGCATGGCGTCATGCGCCAGCGCGGCGCTGGACAGATAGGCTGCAACTGCCTCGTGCTCCGTGACGTCCATGAGGCCAAATCCGCCGTGGCGCAGCGGTAGGCGGAGTTGCTCCTCGGCGACGGTGGGCATCTGCGGGTGGTGCATGATCTCCCGCGCCGCCGCCATTACCCTGTCTTGCAGCCGCTGCACCGCGTCTTTGACCGAGTCCCACGCGACGACACGGACTAGGTGGGTGAGGGCAAGCTGCACAGAGCCGCGGAGCAGCAGGAACTTGTCCTGGGCAGGCAGGGGGAGAGAGAGGAGGCGATCAATCTTCGCACATGCGGTTGTCGCGCGGCGGTTGCAGTAGTCCTTGACGTAGGGGGTGTGGCCGATGGGCGTGCCTGCGCAGGTGACGCCGTGTGGGCGCAGCGGCACGCCTGTGGCGTCAGCCACATTCTGGGCCGCGTCGCGATCAATGATGGATGTGGCTGCACTCTTCGCACGGCCGATGCGGAGGCTGATCGGGTGGGCGTGTTCCTCCAGGGTGGTGAAGGCCTTGATGATGGGTGCGCCGGTGCCGCGGATGCTGCAGTCATCGGCATAGGCAAGGAGGGCTGCGTCGGCGGGATCTGCGGTGGCTTGGGCGGCTTCGAGAGCCGGCTGCAGAGTCAGTGAGAAGAGGAGGCTGGCAAGGGGGTCGCCCTGTTTCACACCTCTGGTCGATGTGATCGGGGCTGTGCCTGGTGGGGCGCCTATGACGTGGTGCTGGGTTGGTGCTGTGTTGGCCCATATGGCGTATGGGAGGAGCTGTGGGGCGCGCTGGTGGACTGCGTCGAGCATGGACTGGGTGTGGATGGAGTTGTATGCGTTCTTGAAGTCCACCGACAGGATGACGGTGTCGAGATTCCCAACGGCGGCAGACGAGAGCGCATGGCCCATGGTCTGAGCGCCGCCGGAGATACCGACACCAACCTGCAGCGGGGCAAGGCTGGGGCCCACTTCGCTGCACGCTCTGAGTGCACAGAGGCTGGCGATGCGGACCCAGACTTCTTGGACGGCGATGGGGCGGATGCCGCCGTCTGGCTTGCGGATGGGGACGAGTCTGGTGCTGAGGAGGGCTGTCACCTGCGGGAACTGGCCGTTGATGACCTGGTTGATGAGGTGGAGGATGGCGTCTCTGGCCTCGGTGCTGGCGGATGCGGCGGATCTGACGTGTTCGTACGTCCAGCCGCTCAGGCCGGGTGCAGAGGAGTTGGGAAGGTTGCCGAGGACACGTTCTAGGTCGTCCACAGTGATGTGTGGTGCGGCTGTGTCGATGGGAGGTGGCTGGGCTGGTTCTGTCCCTATACTGTCCCAATATGTATATATTATTTTTCTAATATAGTATAATATAGTATGCCTATATAGTACAGCACCAGTAATCGAACTACTGCTCCACCACATCTGCCTTGTGGGGTAAGTACCAACATGTGGGTGTAAAATCGTTAATGCGCCAAGCCGTAGAAACAAAGCCGGATGCACTGTTCACTCTCAATATGTGCATGATTAAACAGCTGAAAGATTGGACATGAAATACATTTGATCTGTCCCACTCTTATCACTGTCTGGAAATTGTTGACCAGGTCTGTTACAGGTGGGTACTAGACTAACAAATACCTGGGTGAGAAGTGAACAATGAGTTCTGTCCCAACAACACGTTCTAAATCGACATTTCATGTCGGAAAACTTGCATTTGTGCCAGCGATGGGATAAGTTTTGCCAACACATCATAAACACAATGAACAGTGTGAACCATGCCATTACATGCGAACCTCTTGCATTGTTGCATGCAAACATAACCCTGTACTGAGCCTGATCAACTTCGTGCACCTAGATACCGCACCAGCTGCAACATGTCTGCGAAACAGCCCGCGGCCGTGACCTCTGCACCAGCACCAGGACCTCGGATGATCAACGGCAGTGCATTGTATCGATGTGTGCGAATTTGGACGATGTTGTCAGATCCATTGAGTGCTGCAAATGGATGGTTGCCTGGATATGTTGAAAGATTGATACTGCATGCGTCCGCTTTTGCATCGTACCGCCCCACATACCGTAGGACATTGCCAGCTGCTTGGGCTTCCTCCAGCTGTGCAGCCATATCTGCGTCATACTCTGGCAGCCGCTGCAAAAAAGTCTCTGTATCTACATCCCGGAGGGTTTCTGGAACCAGTGAATCAACCGGCAGCTCTTCCAGACTTGCTTTGGACCCACATTCACGAGCCAAAATCGTTACCTGCGGCACACCAGGGTTTGCCCTAGGCTACTCTATATGCTATGGAGTGCACATAGAGGTGATTATGATACATCATCTCTCAGCAGGACATATCATGTGTTGTCCTACAGTACACTGCAGCAAAATACAACCCCACCAGCACACCACCTGCTGAATCCCCCTACCGCTCCAAGCCACGCAAGCCAGAGATTGGCAGTCAGAACAGGCTCCAGAGCAACGGAGCCAGCGGCCGGACACAGCAGAGTAGCCGTACCTTCCGTGCGACATCCATGCCGGAGAGGTCCTCCCGCGGATCAGGCTCTGTGTATCCGCGCTCCTTGGCGCTGAGGACAACGCTGGAGAAGGGCTCCCCAGCTCTCCACGTGTTAAAGATGTAGGATAGCGTGCCTGACAGGATGCCTTCAATCGAGAGGACCTTGTCGCCCGACTCGATGAGGCTCTTCAGAGTGCCCAGCACAGGTAGCCCGGCCCCGCACGAAGTCTGCACGCATGGTGCCATGGTGAGAGCAACTGCCTGATCATCGCTGCAAACGGTGGGGCTTACAATACGATAATTCGCAAACCAATAGAGTTCCCGGACAGCCATGCCAGTTGGTATGGATCTCGAGGCAGGGCATTGGAAGAACTTGTGGCCGAACAGAGCGCGTGATATGGCTGGCTGGCACCATGTTTGGGCGATGTGGTCACGGTGAGGCCTGCTTATGCCACGCCAACAAACCGTAACAAGCTCAGAGCGATAATTGCGTGATGGTGCAGACATAACTGAGCACTGATGATCCTGACAGGCGGCTGCGCATTACACGACCGTTCCCAAGAGCAGGTACACGAGGGGGTGTGGGGGGATGTGTCCGATGTGAGTGTGGCCGGACCTCATAGAAGTAGTGAGCTTTGCCTTGTGTCTGCAGATCTCGGACGGCCTGGTATTTGTCCAGCGGGCCGGAATGCAGCTTTTTGTTGGGCGTGATGACATGCACCCCTTGATCCATCCACTTGGGATAGAACTCACCAGGCGCATCGCTGGCTGTGCAGTCAAACACGACAGCATCCGAGTCAAGCTGCGATATGGCATCTGTGAATGCATCCATGTCCGCGGCCGACGCAGTGCTATCAAACTTATCTTGCCACGAGTCCAGATCCAAGCCTTTCGGCTCCAGAAGCATCTTCCGGCTACTAGTGACGCCTACCAATGATACCTCTACGCCAAGGCTATCCTGCATGCACACAGATTGTCACCTGCAATTCCTGCATCGAGCTGCATCGAGCGGCAGAAGTTTGCATGAGTTTGCACATACGAGGCTAAATGTATTACGCACTTTCAAGTACGCTTCTTGTCCAGCGATCTGCTTCATTAAGACTTTGCCTGCAGCAATGATATGTTGCAACAGGAGTGCCACTGATTCATCCACGATCAGATGCAGCTTGACAGCGCCAAACAGAGAAAGCATGCAGGTGTGCTTTGTTCGTTGTAGCGTGCTGGATTCCGTCTAGATCAGCTGCGGGGACCACACCGATCATGCCGGGACCGACAAGGCCGATGGCCAGTCGTTTGCATGACCCTGGCTGCGTTGGAAGCAGACGCATGTTTTTTAATCACGTTGAAGTCTTGTACCGAATCACGCGGGAAAGGATGTTCAAGGCAACAGCATCTAAGGAGGGTGGCAACGCATAGGATACGCACAGAGTGTCTCGGTGCAAGCAGACACACTGTCCAACCGAAGAATTCAATATCTGGATCAGTGGGCCAACGCGCAAAATGTGCATGCTTTTCAAGTGGGTAAATTAGCGCTTTGACGACCGGCCCATCTCCGCGCGAATGCATGCGGCTGTCCACGGGATCCCGTGATCGCTGTGCGCGCGATCGCTGTGCGCTACGGATTTGGCACCGGGGATGGTTCCTGCTGAGCGGCTTCGAAACAGACCACCTTCGAGGTCAGCTGCATTTCAAAGCGCGTGTGCCGAGAGCCTCGTTCAATTTGAACTGCGGGGGCGCCTAGATTGCCATCACACCGGCGCGCCGCTTGGCTCGCAGACATGCATACCCTGAATCACCGCCCGGGCAAGCAACTCATGACACAGCGTTTTCGCACGCGCTGTGTATAGGCGACCTGTCTGGCGCTTGTAGCATCATGTCGAAAGCGCTGCAGGTCCGGGATTCATATGGGATCACCACTTGCACAAAGCTTAAGGCATACACACGCAGCAGTGGCGTGGGTGTGAGAAGATGTTCTACGTGTCTGAAGCAGATTTTTTTAAGCTTGTGTACAGCTTGGGCCGTGTTTCCTGAGGTTGAGCTTTGTCAAGCATGCCTACCTTCTTGCCCTGCCACCATGTGGAGCATACATCCACCATTGTGATTGATTTTTGGTGCATTGCCATGAATCGTGCCTCTGTGTTCTACCACCTTGTGGAGCATACATCTGTGACGTATCTCAGCTGTGGAGCATACTCCTGCAACGCGTCTCCTTGCACCAGGGCATACACGGCGGTGCCATTGGATCAGTTTTGTGGTGCTCTGGAGTCCACAGTCCTGAATCGACAAGATGGAGTGTGTGTCATATTGATTTGTTGTTCTAACATATGACAAAACTTGGCTAGTGAACAATTGTGCGGGATTCATAGGCCATGGCCATCGGTACTGACTGCGCCTGGGGGAAGCTATTGCACAAGCAAATTGGACCCATCCTTGGGAGTTGACTTTGTGTCCCTGCTTGCGCACACCGCTGGCTGATTTGGTTTAAATGGACTCACATGCATATGTTTCCGCCCACGGTGCAGAGCTCTGCAGAAGCTTTCGTGCTGGCACCAGGAACTTGCGAGCCTGCCAGAGTACTGACAAGCAGTCAAGTGCGGATGTACCACTCTTACAGCTTCCAGTCACGACCTGTCCGCGTTTACACGTGTGGATTCATCTGGTGCCTGATTGTGCGTCTTGCACAACACTCCTTCAGTGGATGCTGTGGCATGCACCAGCCTCTATGTGTCGCAGGTTGTGTTAGCAATGGATCCTCTGCGCCACAAAATTTCCGTCGTCATTTGGCAGAGCTCAGCAATGCCCACCATTGCTGTTCCAACTGCTTGCACAACTCAGGAAGGTTTAGATCACAGTACTGGAGGTGCTTGCAACACGTCAACCTGTACTTCCAAAACTTGTACATGCGGGGCGCTATCAAGAATCACTGCTCATTTCATGAAGTTGACATCAACAATTCGATCAAATTGCTACCATGTACAACGCCAGCCCATTACATGTCTGCCATCAGGCCGAAACAGTTTTGGCATGAGACAGGCGTCTCTGATCTGGACATGTATCAAATTACAGGTATGCGGAGCCTGATTATGTGTGGTATATCACCATGGGCACTGGATTATTGAGGTCAGGCCTAGGCCTGCGTGCCGCCGGCAGCCAGGGGGCACGTGGACCATCGTCAAACAATTCAAGCACGGTTATCAAAGTTGAAACAACGTTCCTGCTCTAAGTACCGCAGCAAAAGACTGCAAAGGTCCTGGAACTGCATGGCCGCTGCCTGCAGTTATCACCTCATTTCTAACCACTTGCATAGCAGGGGCATGCAACTGCAGATGGCACTGCACGGACCATTGCTCACTCCATCAGGTGTAATCGTGTCTTGAAGTCATCCAGCATCAGTTCCAGTCCCCTACGCAATGGCATCTTAGGCTCCCATCCCAAATTCGTCTGAATCTTGGTGATGTCGGGCTTCCGTTGCTTGGGATCATCCACAGTGTTCTCTTGAAAAGTGATCTCAGACTTGGAGCCTGTCACTTGCTTGACAATCTCTGCCAGCTCCAGCATTGTGAACTCTCCAGGGTTTCCGACGTTGTAAGGACCAGAGTCGTTGTGGTCAGTGCCCATAACCGCCACAATCCCAGCAACTAGGTCAGACACGTACTGGAAGGATCGGGTCTGATTGCCATCCCCATACACAGTCACGCTATCACCCTTGAGCGCTTGTGCAAGGAAGTTGGAGACGACTCGGCCATCATCCAGGGCCATACGAGGGCCATATGTGTTGAAGATGCGTACAATCTTGATGTCAAGGTCATGCTCACGGCGATAGTCCATACACAACGTTTCGGCCACACGCTTGCCTGCAGACACAACAAGAATGCTGATACAAGCATGACTGTTATGACTATTCTGATGCTGCTTGGTCATATTTTTGCTCCTGAACTCTGTGAAGCAGCTAAATACAAACACAGACGTGACATGCTGAGCGAGTCATCACCGTGGCACTCATTCAAATCCCGCAGAGCATCGCCAGCGCACATAAGACAAACTGAGACTTGCTGATTCAGTGTGCACATACCTTCATCATAACACGATCGTTCACCAATTGGGTTGACATTGCCCCAGTAGGTCTCTCGCTGCGGGTGCTCTAGAGGGTCCCCATAAACCTCGGATGTGGAAGCAAGCAAAAACTTAGCGTTTGTGCGTTTGGCCAAGCCCAGCATATTCATGGTCCCCAGGAAACTGGTTTTTGTGGTCTTGATAGGATTGTACCTAAAAGCAGGAGCAACGTCCTCGCCTAGTCAGATATGCAGTTTTCGGTCAATGATTGAATGCAGCATTTGAGACATGTGTACTGAGTAATGCACAACATTTCTGCACACGCACTTGTAGTGCACAGGCGATGCTGGGCAGGCCAGATGGTATATCTCATCAACTTCAAGCAGAATTGGATTCACGACATCGTGACGAATGAGCTCGAAGTTAGCCTTCTCCAGCAAATGAGCAACATTCTCTCGCGTCCCAGTGAAGAAGTTGTCGATGCAAATGACCTGCAAAGTTGCCGAAGAGATATTCACAATGCCCACTGACCAGCGTCTCGCCATGCCGTCGGTCTCGTGGGCAACCTGCGGATGCATCAGTGGGCAGGCACGCGAGATCAAAAGGGAAATCAAGGTTGCGGCAATGAAAGTCGGATGGCATACGTGGTCACCGCGCTGAACGAGGTAGTCGCACAAGTGCGAGCCCACGAAGCCCGCTCCGCCTGTCACCAGCGATCGTGTGCGCTCAACCCTCGGCTTCGTACGTATCAAAGTCCCAGAGTCTGGATCGACGATCTGCACAGGCAAAGCACTATCACGGCTCGTGGCTTGTGTGTCGTGCACTTGCCGGTAGCCAGGAACACGCAACGGACCTCGCTTGCAACACGTTTTGATGCCATCGTACTCTGCCACAAGTATGCCCAGATAGCTTTGGAACGGCTGTGTATCACAATTTGCGCGCTACGCGGCTGGTGGACGCCTGAGTTCGTGGCTGTCTTGAGCAGTCCCGAAAGCCAAAGTACGTTGTCGGTTCTCTGTGCGCTGTACAGGGGGTGCTTTGTGCGCTTTACGTGTAAAATATACACGTTTGGACAAGGTCGGGTCGACGCACGGTTTGCATCAGTTCAGCAGACGTAGCCCCTGGGTGAGGATTTCATGCATTGGTGCTGGCAAGGTCGTTTCGAGCTTGCGGCACGAAAAATCTGACCACTGCGCTCTTTTATCCCCGGATCCACCACGCTGGCTCCCACAAAAAACGTGTGCCTGATGTTCAATCAACAGGTGTGCAACTTCCCATGATGGATTAGCCAACGCAGCTCGAGGGCACTTCGCAACATGTGCAGTGCATGAAGCTTTCGTTCATCAAGCCGCGCGCCGGCGCCAAGAGCAACGCGTGCATTCGACGCGACGCAAGCGAACATATTTGAACAGCCGCTGCGGCGTGCGCAGCGAGCACACCAAGGCAGCAGATACAGTTAGCATTGCATGCGCGTTCAAACGGTGCCGGTACTATACCTGACGCCTGGATGGCACTGATCATGAGCGGAGTCTTACTGTCGCCGGTGTCAATGCTTCCACCCATGTGTACACATGTAGCATGCGGCACACATTGCGGCACACATTGCTGGTGCGGCACACATTGCTGGTGTCTACTTTCGGGGGTTTTGGCCGTCTACTTTCCTTCCGTTGCCCTCGCTGCCGGGCTATTGCGTTCATCTCCGTGTAACACATGTAGCATGCGGTAGCTATAGCATCCCATCTTCGCATTCATCACTGCAGTGCATTGCGCTGTGATAATGTGACTCTCATAGTGCGACTGATCGATGTCACGGCGGGCGGACACTTCAGCTTGACAACTCGAGGCCCGCCCGCACGTGATCGTAATGGTTCGAGACGCATGTACACGCGTACGGAGAGTTGTGATCAGCAAGACCGAGTCAAGCGTAGCACGGCTCACGGGTGTGTTACACAGTGATAGATGTGGGTAATGTGAACATTCATGAGTCCAGGACCTAGCTACAGCTGTAGCTGTACATACGCTTGGTGCAGTGGCTCGGGGCCACACCACAAAAGTGCACATACGCAGAGTTGGGCATATTGTGTATGTATGCAATGGATTAGCGTAGCGTGAACGTTCTTGCCTTTAGTCAGAATTGCAGGGTATTTTGGCAGCGAGCATGACCACGGATCCGGACGTCGACACGGATCAACGAGCTTGGTCAAGACAAGGACTGCCCAGACATCGTGACAAATATCGTGCCGCAGTGCTGACCTTAACCCGGCGCAGGGCAGATGCGGTTCTCGAGTGAATATGAGGTTGTCCCGCGCGCACTATATATTTGGGTTCGGTTGGCAGACGCACTGAGGCCTCGCGAGGTCACTTGAGTGCAAAGAGCAGAGTTGGTGTCTGGTAAACTTGCAAGTGGTCGATCGTTATAAGTGGGATGCCGTGGCATTTTTCACACATATGCATCGACACGCTGGGTAGCATGTGAGTCTAGACTCTAGTTGTACGTTCGCTTGGTGCACTGGATCGGAGCCCCTCGATGTAACAGTGCATCGACACGCTCATGTGTTACACAGTGATAGATCTAGGACTCAGCAGCGCCGAGGCAACAGACCAGGAAACAAGCAAACAGACAGACCGGCCGCCGCAAGCACTAAGGCCACGCGCCGCACGAGCAAGTGCCAGAACAAACAAACGCCATCGCGAAAGCAGACACGCACACACCACGCAGTACCACGCAGGCCACGCGCACACCAAACACACAGCCAGCACTCGCCGGGCCCACAAGCGGTCGTCGACGCGACACTAGCAGTCTGCACGGGCGCGACAGCGCGCGCTACGGCCATGTCCGACGCCGCGAGGCACCGGTCCCAGGAGCCGTAGCCTCCGCCAGCCCGGCAGCCCGAGCGGTGTCCGGGGAGGGGCGCAGAGGAGAAACGGCGGACGTGCGCTGCGAGGAGAAAAGAGGGAGGGAGAAAAGAGGGAGGGATCGGGTGCGGGGGTGGGGGGGGGGCTCATTTGACATAGGGCCCCAATGCATGTCGGGTTGGTTGCAATTGCGACAGGTGCACACCGGTGACGTCAGTATCTGCGCCGCGGTTCCCTGTTGCAGCAGCAGAGGCCAACACAATGGCATCGTGCTATCACAGCTCTTCGTGGTGTATTATCGATTGATTGTACTGTATCTGTCGCTGCTCGCTTTCATCTGTCGGTGCCCGACACCAAATAAGCCTCTCGTTCGTTGCGGCGTGTCGTTCTCGCGTGTACAGTCAACTCACAACATACTCACAGTATACAGAAAATGAACTTCTGAAAGAATTAGCTGCTGCTTGAAGCAGCTAGTTGCTGCAGCCAGCTGAAGCAGCTAGCCGAAGCAGCCGGTTGCTGCAGCCGGTGAAGCATTCAGCATAAAAAACACCATCAATACAATGCTCCATTTCTGACCTACCGCTCGTGGACCGACGAAAGAGCTGCCACTTAATGTGGCTGGGCTTGAAGCACCCTTGAAGTGTAGCAGGCATACGTGCATCTTTGCATTTGTCTGTGTCATTCGATGAGCTCTCAGCTGCTGATTCTGTGCTTGCTTCTGCTGCCATGGAGGTCAGTTGCTGCTGCTCTTCCTCTGGTGTCTCTTGAGGTGATCTTCCATATGAAGCTTACGGTCACAACAGTGACCACAGCTGTTGCATCGTAGCACTTGCACATTAGCAATTATTGAAGCATAGCTCACAAGCGGGCCGTGTGTGTCAGCTTTTGCCAAGGCTCTGGTAAGTGCCACGTTCAACAATCACTTGAGTTCCTGCCTTGGTGCTGGCTTCCGCAAAACAAGATACACGTGGTGATCATCCAATGCCACCATGTACACAAGGTTGACCATCGTGACGGTTATGTGTGTGTGCATACCCACTCCAGGGACCTGGTAGTTCAGAGCTGCCACAACAGCAGCCTGTTTCAACTCTTGACAGCCGCGAGCCGGGTACATTCTGTGCAGCTTTTACCTCATGTAGCAAGGTTACAACATGCTGTTGTAGCAATGCCTGCACACCATGACTTGTTGCCTCAGCGCTGCTGGGCCCTAGATCTATCACTGTGTACCACAGTATGCTCTGTGATGACCTCATATGCCAAGCATGCTTCCAATCATTAGTATACTAGACATTCTTCAGCATCATACCACATCCACAAACAGGTTCCAGACAGGTGCAAGTACTCATAAGGCAACAGGTTGACCATCCAGCTTTATGAACATCTCAGCCTTTTTATCAGGGAGCTTGAAGGACAAACTCAGCCTGCACAGTCACAACAATGCCCTCTTGTCCACAGGAACAGCCTAAGCAGGTGTCACATACACTTGCCATCTACACCCCGCGCTGCCTCTACGGGCGTCGCGAGCCACGGAATTGTGCTTCTGGCAGTCTTTCTTGAAGATCAGGTGCCATGATTGTGTAATACCGGTCTTTCTCAAGACTCGCAGACTTCAAGACCTGCCCATCACTGATTGCATCTATGGCCTGCAAATCCAGACGTCAGGTAGGACGCATTGACATCATCAGATACAGGTAACTGCCACAGCGGCAACAGCTGGCAGAAATCACTCGCTGAGTTTACAAGTTTGACTGCAAACGCCAGCGGCCCTGCGTGTACCGCGTTGCCACAGCCGCGTGCCTTGTCACTGATGACGCGCAGTTTCGATACTCCGCTGAAGATTTGACACTTCTTTCGCGTTCGCAGATGAACGCAATAGCCCGGCAGCGAGGGCAACAGCAGGCAAGCAGACGGCCAAAATGTTAGAATTCATGCGTTGGTGTGACTGCCATGCAGAACTCAGTGCTAGCTCGGGCATGCCTCAGTGCCCGAGACTACATATTCAGCACGTCACAGCTGAATTCGTTCAGCAACTAGTGTTGTAACGCTTACTTCGACACCGTGTTCACGTGCATCCTGTTCCCGCCGAATACAAAACCCCCGAAAGCAGACAACAGCAACAAGCAGCAACTGTCTCAGGTGAAGAGCCACAACGAACCATTCTGTTGTGGCTGTTGGGAACCGCGGCACAGATGCTGACGTCACCGGTGTGCACCCGTCGCCATTGCAACCAACCCGACATTCATCGGGGCCGCGTGTGACGGTACATAGTCGAGCTATGCATCCGTCCGAACATGAGACCTTTTCGTGGACTACGTCACACCGCGTTTCGCGAAGTTTCGCGCTTTCATTGGGTGATGCATCATCATTTGCACGTGCGTTCTTACAACAAACTGTTGAGTTTTATGTTTACAACGTACTGTTGATTATGCCTTCTCCCAGCTGCGTTGAGTATGCCCGCGTCGGTCTGTGGATTGTGCAGGGCGCATGTCTGTGCGTTTCGTGTGTTATCTCCTTAATAGTAATAGCGCACGTGTATCTATATCTATCTACCGTTACATCGAGGGGCTCCGATCCAGTGCACCAAGCGAACGTACAACTAGAGTCTAGACTCACATGCTACCCAGCAGATGCGAGCCGGCCAGGCGATCACCTGGCACAAACTGCGCACCCGTGAGCCGTGCTACCCTGGACATGGTCTTTCTGATCACAAACCCGTTTCCTTTCACTGTCGCCGCACTGAACTCCCGCAAGGAGTTCTCAATCCAGCGAGCCTTTGCTCTCTTGTTGAACGGCCCAACCAACGACACTGCCAGCGTGTTGAGGTACTGCATGGCATGCGACCCTAGTCTGCCATATGTCTCGTGCACAACCGGCACCACCTTGTACGATCCCTGCACACTCTCTTTGTACTTGTTGAGTTTGAACTGTTCGCGTACGGCGGCCGCGTGCCCCTGTGCCCCCGATGCTTTCCCCACCACAGCCACCCCAGATGGGTGGATGAAGCTATCTATATCTATCTATATATGTACTGTTACATCCTGTACTGTTACAGACCATGTCCAGGGTAGCACGGCTCACGGGTGCGCAGTTTGTGCCAGGTGATCGCCTGGCCGGCTTGCATCTGCTGGGTAGCATGTGAGTCTAGAATCTAGTTGTACGTTCGCTTGGTGCACTGGATCGGAGCCCCTCGATGTAACAGTGTATATATATCTCGAACCCCGCTCCAACCCAGCCAAGCAGACATCCGACCAGCGCACAGCAGCCCGCATACACACAAAGCTGACCATGCACAGCCTCTCCCGAGCAGCCGGATGCCTCGCCCCCGGCTCCATCGTCCAGCAGCCCACACCAGAAGACCTCTCCAATCTCCAAGACCTCCACCCCCCAGGAGAACCAGCCCAGCCACCTCCCATCGACACAGCCGCACCACACATCACTGTGGACGACCTAGAACGTGTCCTCGGCAACCTTCCCAACTCCTCTGCACCCGGCCTGAGCGGCTGGACGTACGAACACGTCAGATCCGCCGCATCCGCCAGCACCGAGGCCAGAGACGCCATCCTCCACCTCATCAACCGGGTCATCAGCGGCCAGTTCCCGCAGGTGACAGCCCTCCTCAGCACCAGACTCGTCCCCATCCGCAAGCCAGACGGCGATGGGGCGGATGCCGCCCCATCGCCGTCCAAGAAGTCTGGGTCCGCATCGCCAGCCTCTGTGCACTCAGAGCATGCAGCGAAGTGGGCCCCAGCCTTGCCCCGCTGCAGGTTGGTGTCGGTATCTCCGGCGGCGCTCAGACCATGGGCCATGCGCTCTCGTCTGCCGCCGTTGGGAATCTCGACACCGTCATCCTGTCGGTGGACTTTAAGAACGCATACAACTCCATCCACACCTAGTCCATGCTCGACGCAGTCCACCAGCGCGCCCCACAGCTCCTCCCATACGCCATATGGGCCAACACAGCACCAACCCAGCACCACGTCATAGGCGCCCCACCAGGCACAGCCCCGATCACATCGACCAGAGGTGTGAAATAGGGCGACCCCCTTGCCAGCCTCCTCTTCTCACTGACTCTGCAGCCGGCTCTCGAAGCCGCCCAAGCCACCGCAGATCCCGCCGACGCAGCCCTCCTTGCCTATGCCGATGACTGCAGCATCCGCGGCACCGGCGCACCCATCATCAAGGCCTTCACCACCCTGGAGGAACACGCCCACCCGATCGGCCTCCGCATCGGCCGCGCGAAGAGTGCAGCCACATCCATCATTGATCGCGATGCGGCCCAGGCTGTGGCCGACGCCACAGGCGTGCCGCTGCGCCCACACGGCGTCACCTGCGCAGGCACGCCCATCGGCCACACCCCCTACGTCAAGGACTACTGCAACCGCCGCGCGACAACCGCATGTGCGAAGATTGAACGCCTCCTCTCTCTCCCCCTGCCTGCCCAGGACAAGTTCCTGCTGCTCCGCGGCTCTGTGCAGCTTGCCCTCACCCACCTAGTCCGTGTCGTCGCGTGGGACTCGGTCAAAGACGCGGTGCAGCGGCTGCAAGACAGGGTAATGGCGGCGGCGCGGGAGATCATGCACCACCCGCAGATGCCCACCGTCGCCGAGGAGCAACTCCGCCTACCGCTATGCCACGGCGGATTCGGCCTCATGGACGTCACGGAGCACGAGGCAGATGCAGCCTATCTGTCCAGCGCCGCGCTGGCGCATGACGCCATGCGCGATGGCCCCCCCGACTTCCGCCCATTCGCCGAAGGCGACGTTGCCACAGGCCTACAAGAAAAATGGACAGCGCTGCGTGCAGCAATGCCGCCGGAGGCAGACTGGGGGCCAGAGGAGCTCGACAACGTCTTCATCGCCACTGGCCTTCCCGGTGTGAGCAGAAAAGTGACCAGGGCAGTAGCGCAGACACGGCACGACGCGCTGCTGCAACAGCTAGGCAGCACCCCTGGTGGTGCAAAGGACCTTGCACGCATGCGCAGCTGCGCCTGTCGTGTTGCCTTACTGTTCCTGGATTCCCTCCCAACCAACCGCATGCTGACTCTGACTGATGGGGATTTTGTGCATGGGATGCGGTTCAAGGGCGGACTTTCCCCCCTGCCGCCGTTAGATGGGGAAGTGATATGTGATTGCAATGCTCAGGTGAAGCCCGGCGACGTAGATCATGCCATGACATGTCGACACAATGCCGACTGCTGGACGTTGCGCCACAACATTGCCGTTACGGCTTGGCGCCGTCGAGTAAGAGCGGCAGGGGTGTCCACATCAATTGAGCCTGTGATGCGCAGCCTGGACAGACGCTACAGGGACGACAGTGACGTAATTCAGTGGACCGCGGCCTAAGGCCTGTGGGATCCTGAGCATGTCGTAGTCATGCGCAGGGGTTGGTGCTGTCACATACCTTGCTGTCTTAGGTATCTGTCCGTGACAGCGCCTGTACCTTCAGTGGAGGATGAATGCACGTGAGACTTTGGACAGTAGAAGAGAGAGAGTGATTACACTACGATCTGTAGAGCCTATATAAGCGTTCAATCAACGTCTCATACGGATACGATCAGAATCAATGTCTGCGGCACACAATCTTGCATGCATTGCTCGTGCATATGGTCAGCCATCGGTGCATGGCTGCCCCATAGCCACTCCGGATCAGCACCGTGATTCCCCGCATGCATGGTCACCGTAGTCCTGTGTATGCCACCATGCATGGTCACCGTAGTCCTGTGCATGGCTGGATCACGACACTCCCCCTAGACTAAGCTTGTACTACCGCAAGCTGCAGTCTATCTCTGAATTTTGCTAGTGCTGGTCCTGCCAACACCTTAGTGAACATATCAGCTAGCATGTCTACCGTGCTAACCCAGCTGATAGTCAACTCGTCGAGTTCTACGAACTCTCGGACCCTCAGGTCCCTGACCCTGATGTGCTTAGGGCGGTCACTAGAGATGGGGTTCACTGCTAGCAAGTTGGCACTCTTGTTGTCACCCCACAGCGTTGGCTTCACAGCCGACAAACCAAGATCAGTGCACAACTGCTTAGCCCACATCACCTCATTGGCTGCTGAACTCATAGCAATGAGCTCTGCCTCAGTTGTATCACCAGCCACAATAGTCTGCCTCTTCGAACGCCAGAACACACAGTTCCCATGCATCCGGACTACTACTCCCGACACGCTCTTCAAGCAAGCACCATTAGCGAAGTCAGCATCCGTAAATGCTTCGAACACCTCACATCCCCCATTGGAGCCACTAAAGGTCAAGCCAAAGTTTATGGTCCCTCGCAGGTATCTCAGTACGTGAAGGACACCATTCCAATGACATTTGGCACTCCCAGCCATATGCCTGGCCAAGACATTAGCCGGAAACGCAATGTCTGGACGCGACACAGCTGCCACATACTGGATGCTTCCTACGGCTTGCATAAACTGTCGTGATCCAGCCATGCACAGGACTACGGTGACCATGCATGGAGTGGATGCACGGTGCTGATCCGGAGTGGCTATGGGACGCCATGCACCGATGGCTTACCATATGCACGAGCAATGCATGCTAGATTGCGT
This sequence comes from Ulva mutabilis, assembly GCA_900538255.1. Classification (NCBI taxonomy): domain Eukaryota; kingdom Viridiplantae; phylum Chlorophyta; class Ulvophyceae; order Ulvales; family Ulvaceae; genus Ulva; species Ulva mutabilis. The sequence goes on along the minus strand of UNSF01000064.1, from coordinate 248,004 downwards.
GCCGCAGACATTGATTCTGATCGTATCCGTATGAGACGTTTGGTTGAACGCTTATATAGGCTCTACTGATCAAAGTGTAATCACTCTACTCTGCCAAAGACTCACGTGCTATAATCCAAGACTGAGAGCGCACTGTCACAGCGGAGGCCTGTACACCAGCCAGGTATGTGACAGCGCGACCCCTGCGCACGGCTACGCCATGCTTAGATCCCACAGTGCCTTCGGGCTACGGTCTACTGAATTACGACATAAACCTCTTATGCTCTGTGCCTGTAGCCTTCGCCTGGCTAGGATCTTCCTTCAGACTAAACATTTTTTGCTTTGGTACCAACGGAGTTGGCGCCCGTCTGCACTCACTCATGCCAAATCTCTCTAGCATGTCCCTGATGCTCTTTCTGTGTGTGATGGTGATAGTGCGAGCAGTTCGATCACGTATGACCTCCACGCCCAGCACATATCCCAGCTCCCCCAGGTCACGACCCTCAAAAGCCTCAAGGATCTTTCTGATGACATCATCCATTTGCTCTCTGTGACCGAAAATCAGAAGATCATCGACCCACAGAAAAATAAGACAACGTCCTACTTTGCAAATGAACAGTGCAGGGTCACTGGCTGATCTCACAAAACCCATATTCAACAAGAGTTCTGCAAGCGCTTTGTGCCATTCCCTGGCAGCTTGCTTCAGACCATACAACGCCTTTTTCAGACGCCACACCATACCAGACCCATCGTCCAGTACCGGAGGTTGTGCCACATACACTTCCTCCTCCAGAACACCATTCAGGAAAGCACATTTAATGTCTATATGCCTCGTCTCTAGATCCTCTACTGCACAGACTGATAACAGAGCCCTGAAGGTAGCATAACTGCCCACAGGTGCCCATGTCTCAAAGAAATCTACGCCCTCCACTTGCGTAAATCCCCTGGCTACGTATCTGGCCTTGAAACGCTCAATTTCACCCTGTGCTACTCGCTTGATCTTAAGCACCCACTTGCCTGTCACAGGCTTCACTCCTGTTGGGCACTCAACCAGCTCAAACACATCATGTTCTCTTAAGGAGGTCAGCTCATCGAGCATTGCCGTGATCCACTTCTCACGATGAGCACCACGCATGGCCTGCTGCACCGTTGGATCATCTACTACGGCCTCGACCCTCTTCCTCACGGTAGCTGCACGCCTGGACTCACTAAGGCTAGCAGTAGGGCCACCGTTTGGATTCACCTTCTGCCCCGTCGTCTTTTCTGCATCAGGAGGCACACTGTCAGCTGCAGCTGACACTCCATCAGACAAGTCACCGACGTCATTCACATCATCATTCATTACTGTGGGGCTCGCAGCATCACTCACATGCTCACATGTTTCCTCCGGGGAAATGCGCTCAACAGCAGCATCACTCACAATTGCTCCCACAGCATGGACAGCAGGTCTTAAGATTTTGCGAATCAAGTGAAAAGGCTTTGGAACCCATCGAACCCTCACCTCATGTGGCGGATCCAGACGTTCTCCGCTGCCCCTCGCGGCACTTGGTGCTGACTCTCCCCCTGAGCCATTACCGCCTGTCGCTATTCCGCTAGGCACATGCCGTAGCTCGCCTTGCCCCTGGCCCTCAGACCCAGATATATGCCTTGGCTCATCATATCTGTCACGGTCATCACGCCCTGACACCGTGGACCCGCGGTGACTTCGGCCGCCGCCGTGACCGTCAGCTCGCACAGGTGGGGGTGGCTCACTCAGCTCCTTGCCCATCGACCGCTGGACTGGCTCCGCTGAACGCGAGCGGGATCTAGACTCAGACTCAGAGTCATCCTCACCTCCATCACTAGACTCAGTATCACTCACTTCCTCATCAGTTGGAAGCGGATAGATATCACAGTCCCCTATGTGCAGCACAGCCCTATCCCTCGTAGGGATTGTCTCTGCAGGCCTAAACTCGTGGCGTAGAGGCCCAGACGGCTGGTTTGCTGCATCATAGTCCCAGTGTGCTACCGCTGCAGCATTGTCAGCCGCTGCATGATCGCAGCGCGCTGCAACCACTGCCTCACTGATCTCTGGTGTGTGCCAGCGCTCATGTCGCGCCAGCAGTTCTGCACCCAACACTCTAGGAGAAAACTCGGGCTCACCCTCAGGTAGCTCGTCTGTCGGTTTGAAACGCCTATGCAGCGTTCTTCCTGGTTCCCAGTGTTGATGGCCCAGACCCGGATGCTCCCCCTCAGCCCAATCCACATTTCTGCCCCTCTCTGGCATCATGTGTTCACGACTGGCTGGTGGACGCACTGCCCGCACACTAGTGCTCTTCACCCACTTCTTCATGTTGGGCAAGAACTCAGCTTCCGGCACTACACTGGTGTACTGATCGGGTAGGATCTCAAACTCACCCTGCTCATAGTTCTCTAGCACAACTGGGTCCGCCGTAGCCTCCCCAGCCATGTGAAATCGCTGCGCGAAATCCTTCACTAGGGCAGGTGGAGCAGCCGTGTGCCTGTACATCCGCACTGCTCCCCCATTCCCACGTTTCACGTAAACCCTGTCCATGTGAGGACCTCCACCCGGTCCCATATAGGCACCGAGGATTCCTCGCGCTTCCAGGTGCCTGAAGTGTTCCCTCCTTGGATACACATACATTGGACACCCGAAAGGCTTCACCTGTGCCACCACGAGACGGAAGTCATCTTCTTTGACCTTCCTAAACCATAACAAGTATGGCACAATCTCTCTGACATTCACATTTCTCATGTGCTGTGCCACAAATGCCAGATCTCTCCTGGCAACCAGCGTCTCACACAGCTCATTCAGACTCAGCGCATGCGCTGCAGCCTTCCTGACTCTCAGCTGCTTAGCCCGCTGCTGCACGTTCGTGGACCATGGCTCAGAGCTGGTGGCAACAAACCTATCCTCCAGCTTCTGCTTTGCCTCCTTCCGCCTCACACCCTCCAGTGCTGTGCTCGGCGTCAGGTTGTGTGCATGGTTCACGCACATGTATGCCTCCGGCCACAGGAATGCAGGCACTGCTGCCTGCAGCAGGCTCGCCCGCACTGACGTGTTCAGCACACCGATCTTTCGTTCTACCAACCCATTTGACTCATGTTGGGCGGTGTCAGTGAACGTGTGTACTATCCCTCGCCACTCAAGGTACTGAGCCAGCTGACTCGAGCTGAACTCACCTCCTTGGTCCGTGTGCAGCCTACGCACCCCTACCTCCTTGTCATAGACAATCTGAGTGCGGATGCGTTCTATCAGAAGACATATCATCTCCGCAGCACCGCTTTTCGACTTCAGCGGGATCACATGTGAGTACCTGCTGTACTCATCCACTACTACCAGGATGTAGTTCATTCCTCCTATGCCTACTGGCTTAATCTGTCCAGCCAGATCCGCATGCAACACTTCTCCAGCATACGAGGCATTCTCTGTCACTTTGCCCCCATGCTGTGCTCTGTCACCACTTCTCTGTTCCGCCACGTGGCAACCATGACACTCAAGCGCTACTCCCGTGGGTTTAGGCAACTTGAGGTCATACAGGTCTGGATTCTCAGTCATCAGTTTGAGAATCCGGTTGCCCGCATGATGAAACGAGAGGTGCACCAGAAATGCTGGGTCAAGTCGGTAAGAAGATCTCTGACCAATAGGTACACCATCTACCGCAGCGATTCTCGCCTGCTCACCAACCCATTTCCTATTTCTGTGGAAAATGTTATTGGCACTAGTCCAGTCTATTCCTGAATCTACAGGGCGCAGTTCCCATATTGGTCTGCCCGTCCCGCAATACCAGCTCAATGTGGGGTTATCATCACTATCAACTCCCTGCTCACAGTTGCCCACAAATGTTTGTGCTTGGTCATAAAAACCCGGCATCTCTACTGTGTTTGCCTTGCCTGTGTGCAAGTATACGTTCGACCGCTTCAGCACAGTCGTTGATAGGATATTGATCGGGCTGGCTGGCACCCAGTAAACATGATCCAGCTCAATATCTACAGGCACCAGCTCGCCCTGTACTGTCACGTACTTCCCCACATTCGCCCTGATAGTGCCCATGCCATATATCTTAAGCCTGCCCTGGTCTAAGGGCTGGCACTCTGTGATATCTGGTGGCTTGATCTCGCTGAACATGCTATAGTCGAAGCAGATGTTCAGGTCAGACCCGCTATCCACCAGAAATGTGTATGGCATGTTGGGCGACGGCCCATCAGCACACTCAGCTCGCAGTTCCGCTAGGTCTACCACAGCCACCTGAGGGCCCCCGCGGCCTCTGCCACGGCCTCGCCCTGCAGCTGCCTGTTTCTGTAGGAACTGCTTGACCTCTGCGGAGAGCAAAGGGCAATCTTTCTGCAGATGGCCAGGCTTCTCACAATTGAAGCACTTGCGCTTATCTGCTCCCCCTGCTCCCACTGCGGCAACCTCTGGGGGTGTACCGTGGCGACCACCGTGGCGTCCACCACGATACCCTCGTCCCCCAAATCTCTGCTGACCACCGCGATCATCCCGTGGGAATCGCGATGGGGCAGACTGGCTGCTATTCTGAGCATGCGTCAGCAGCGTGGACACTATCTGCTGCACTGGCAGTTGCTGCAGCATCGGCTGCAGCAGTGCATACTCTCTGTCCACTGCCAGTAGCCTAGAGCGGTATAGCTGATCAGGCACAGCTTCTCCCAGACCCCTCATCTGGTTCACTATACCAACTACCTCGTTGACATGTTTCTCAAGTGGCTTTCCCGCCTGCCTGGCACCACTGAGTTGCTGGTATAGCTTCTGTATTTCTACTTCGACAGAAGGCATGTACTTGGCATGCAGCAGTGCCCACATTTCATGGACAAAACTGCAGTCTGACACGAAATCTCTATCCTCCTTTGGTAGTGTTACGAATAGCCAATGCTTGACTGACTCATGAGCCTGGCTATTCTGTGCCAGTGGATCATTTACTAGCAGGCTACTTTCCCCCACCATGTTTGCCCAACTCTCTACCTCTTTCTTGAACACCCGAAAGTGATCATATCTGTGGTTCCATACCGGGAACTTGTGCTTTTCTACTAGCGACTTTCCCGGCATAGACTTAGGCATTACGAGCGACAGTGCGCTCGCGAGAGTTGCAACATCGATCGACCCGGCTGTTGCTGCCGCCCCGGATGACATCGCAGCCTGCGAAGGCTGCGGTATCAGAGGTGGTATCTGCTGCGCTGCCCATGCTGTCTGGGCAACGTGTGGCACTTCCTGCGCTCCGTGCACCGCTGCCTGAGCACCCGCATTCCCCGTAGGATCAGCGTTGCCCGGCATGGCGGCCTGCAGAGGGTTAACACTGAGATACCCGTAGGTCCCAGCGTCTTGTCCTTCCCCGTGGGGCATGGACTGACCCTCCGCGGCCTGCTCGCGGCGCACTGTAGAGCGAGTGCGATGATGCGGAAGGTTAACTGCTCCCTCCACACCGTCAGAACCGATAGACCCTTGGCGAGATGCCATTGAATCGTCTCGGAGTGGTGGTGTCCTGCAACATGACCACCATATGTCGCAGGAAACGCAGACCCGTAGGCCTCTTTGCGAGACCAGCACACAAGCATAATGCAGCTCCGCCGTAGCATTCTGCATTAGCTTTTCTAGTCTCTCTACGGTCGGCTATACACTAGAGCGGTGTAGCACACTCATCGGAGTGTGCAGCCGTAACCGCAGGTTCCCCCTGGACTCTACCGCATGCTAATAGACATCACAAGAATACCCACAATCATCATCGATACCATGACGTAATTCAGTGGACCGCGGCCTAAGGCCTGTGGGATCCTGAGCATGTCGTAGTCATGCGCAGGGGTTGGTGCTGTCACATATCTTGCTGTCTTAGGTATCTGTCCGTGACAGCGCCTGTACCTTCAGTGGAGGATGAATGCACGTGAGACTTTGGACAGTAGAAGAGAGAGAGTGATTACACTACGATCTGTAGAGCCTATATAAGCGTTCAATCAACGTCTCATACGGATACGATCAGAATCAATGTCTGCGGCACACAATCTTGCATGCATTGCTCGTGCATATGGTCAGCCATCGGTGCATGGCTGCCCCATAGCCACTCCGGATCAGCACCGTGATTCCCCGCATACATGGTCACCGTAGTCCTGTGTATGCCACCATGCATGGTCACCGTAGTCCTGTGCATGGCTGGATCACGACAGACAGTAGGGGGGACATCCTAGCAAATGGTCCGGACGTGGACGTGTATGTACTAGATGTCAGCTTCATCCACCCATCTGGGGTGGCTGTGGTGGGAAAAGCATCGGGGGCACAGGGGCACGCGGCCGCCGTACGCGAACAGGTCAAACTCAACAAGTACAAAGAGAGTGTGCAGGGATCGTACAAGGTGGTGCCGGTTGTGCACGAGACATATGGCAGACTAGGGTCACATGCCATGCAGTACCTCAACACGCTGGCAGTGTCGTTGGTTGGGCCGTTCAACAGGAGAGCAAAGGCTCGCTGGATTGAGAACTCCTTGCGGGAGTTCAGTGCGGCGACAGTGAAAGGAAACGGGTTTGTGATAAGAAAGACCATGTCCAGGGTAGCACGGCTCACGGGTGCGCAGTTTGTGCCAGGTGATCGCCTGGCCTGCTCGCATCTGCTGGGTAGCATGTGAGTCTAGACTCTAGTTGTATATATCTATCTATCTATATATGTATCTGTCGCATGTCCTCTGGAACCTTCGAGACTAGTGCCTTCTATTCCAATTCCTTCTTGACATCTTGCTATATTTTTGTTTTTTTCCCTGCGCAGCAGGCATGCTACGTACTCTCACCTCCGCTACTGCACAGAGACGTCCAACACGGAAGTGCGCGCAGTGCCCCCGTAATGAGCAGCTAGGCATCACAGCAGACGAACTAGATTTTATGTATTTCACCTGTTGTTCCGAGTCGACTGTGTTTCAAGGACGCTGCGCGCGCACTGTGTTTGCTCGACGATGTAAAAGTCAGCGCCACCTCAGCTCATGATATCCGGCCCGCGCGCGGCAGTGGAGGCTGGTACTACTGTCATCATTATCCAAACCATATCCTACGGCGCTCGGCCATGGTGAATGTTTTTTGGTGCATTGCCATGAATCTTGCCTCTGTGTTCTACCACCTTGTGGAGCATACATCTGTAACGTATCTCAAACCATACCCTAGAGCCTTGAGCCACCTGTGAAGCGCCCAGCAGGTCCCTGACCAGCACCACACAAACCTTGCACCTAGGTACAGTTTATGCCAAACCAGCAAATTTTGGCTCTTTGTGGAAGCTGGCTGCTGTGATTGCGCGACCAGATGGCCTGCGCAAAACAGTGTGGCCTCGCCAAGGCATGACCAGCCGTTACGTCTGCAACTCCACAGCTCTGTAAAACTTTTTGATCAAGCCCAAGCTTCGTCACTGGGCTCACAGGTCACAACGCGAACCGCGCATGAGTGCACGTCCGTACCGGCCTGTGTACCAGCTACCCAGCTGTCGCAGCGGCCGCCCCGCTCCATGCGCCAGACCCTCTGAAATGCTCGCAGAGTTCACTTGTACAGGTGGGGATTATTATAATCCAGGTTCAGCGTTGCAAAGGCAACGTGCTTATCTGTGCTGTCTGGGCATTTCGCAACCCGCTGTCAGCCACCCTCCCACCGCACGCCCCTTGCAGACCATCTACGTGATCACCGTAAAGTATGCTCTCTCACTATGCCATCCACGCCATCTAATCTGCTCTATCCATGGCTGCCCGGTAGAGCGTCGCCACATGGTCTATACATGCACAACTGTCTCATGCACTGTGCTGGTTTGGTGCGCTCAATTCTCCTGCTGTCAGCTGAAAGCTAGGACAGACGGCTGGCGGAATGATGAGAATAGTACCGGCGCCCACCGGCGGATAACACGGCACACACATGCTTGACCACAACGCCGTGCCCGTGCCACAGCACAGTGGCCATGCAGCACAATTCGTGCGGAGGGGGAGCCGAGTCTTGTACTGTGATATGCGAAGGCCCCAGCAGATCAGTTCCGCGGCACCCAAAGTACTAGTGTACATGTTGGCTAGAGCTCGAGGTGTCCCCTTTGTGGAGCATACCTCTGTAGCGCATCTCTCAGAGGTGTCCACTTTGGAAGCACCTTGCTAACCTGCCGGTCAATGAGTCCTCCATGGCTGTCGCAGACACCGTCAGGCATGCAGAGAAAATCATTACCATACACCATCTGCATGAAACCCCCCACGGCTCAGGGGCTGTCACAAGTGTAAATGGCTGGAGAAATGTTTTTGAAATTACGCGTTTCTGAGTTTGGGCTTGCAAGTTCTGCTTTGGAGACACTATATGGAGTCCATACCTGGAGTCCCTTGATGGAGTCAATTGATCGAGTTGACACATGGCTGACATGCATTTTGGCCTGATTTTGTACCACGTTATGAGGAACTGATCAAAAGCGCCGACGGAAGATTTCACGGCACAAAACAAAAAGTACCAACACAAGCAGCACGGTCACCCTACACATCAGCATGAACCGCACTGACAAGGAACACAACCGGCAGCGCAAATGCACAGCACACCAACTAGGCCTGTCCAGGGCGAGATTTTGTGCGTTTCATGTGGCATGCATGCGAATTGGCGGCTTTGGTTCCGCGGAATTTGTGTGTACACGTGTTCCCGTGCACTCGTGTTACACGCAGATAAATCACTGTAACCACTGGTTAGTATACGTACAATGTGATACTCATGAGTGGCCAAGTGGTCGACACACAACGATCCAAGGGTTAAAAGTCTAGTGGCGAGGGTAATGTTACACTGGCATGCGCAGGGAGCACTTCGCAGGGCTGAACCAATCACCTCACAGGCCCTACAGGAAACCTTGCTCGGCGTGAGAGTACTGCAATACAGCTGAGTTACACTGTCCGCTATAGCCACTGGCTACCCAGCCCCCTTCTGTGCCAATGAAGAACACCCCAACATGACCTCTGCAAACAACGCAGCTGGCTGCGTCATATCCTCTGCGCGATGCCCACTTGCTACCTTTCAAGGTCAACATCGATTCCAACCCACGATTCACCGTACGGGCTTTTAGGAGGATCCACCCAATTTCCGTTGACATCCATTGGCAGCGGGGGATTCAACCAAAATGTGCCTGTGGCCATGGGAGATTGTATGGCCCAGATACTAGCCTGGTGGTTGTATGCCAGGTACGCGAGCAGTACATACAACAAGCAGCATGTAGCAGTTCTCTCGGGCATAGCCTTGGCATGTTTACAGACTGTGGATGCATGCACGCGCAGGGAATACATTGCATTCGAAACACAGGCTCAAGAAGAGGTCTTGCCTGGAGTGGTCAGGTCATCAATCCTGAAGTTGTCCCCGATGCAGTCAAACACAGCGTCAGCAATGGAAAAGTCCTCGTTCTGAGTGTAGCTGCTCGTAGTGACAACACAGCGCATGCCGGCAGCACGTGCAGCCTGGAGCCCGATGAAACTGTCCTCCACCACCACGCAACTGCACAGAACACGGCATTGGAGTACAGAACTAGAGCAAGCTCAGCGGTCTTGCATTGCGCTTGCCATGCTGACGTCGATTCAGGCACACCGTGGGAAGGTGAAGGGGCATTGCCTGAGAAGTGGCATGTTCCGCCCGGCCTGCAACTTTCCACAACCACGGCATTTAAAGGGTGGTGATGACCATGCTGAACTATGCAGCCATCACAAAGGCTATGCTAGGCTCACACCATGAGCATCGCCACGCCTCATCCGCATCCAGGTGCCCGTGTGTCTGGTATATGTGATGAGTGCTACTGGTGGCCGCACTTGCTGGACAGATGGTCAATGCAGCAGGCTAGTGTCATCATCATAACTCAGAAGGCCTTTGGCGTGACATTGCGTACGACACAGTGAGGGCATCCTGGCTTTGTGACATTGGCACGCCAAGCCAGCGCGCAGTGCACATGTACTGCAGCACATGTACTGCAGCACATGTACTGCAGCACATGTACCGGTTGTTGATATTTGATGTCACTTCATTGGGGGATTGGAATGCGGACATAAGACGGGCATGTGATAGCAGATGGGCGCGTCCACGACCAAGAGCAGATGCAACTCAATCTGGATTGTACGAGGGTGCCGTACGCAGGCGTGTGGTCCCCCAAATACAAGCCGCGAGGGCCCCGCTTCATCTTGAAGGGGAAGTTGAGGCATTTCAGATGCTACATTTGTGTTGTAGCATTTGTATTCTAGCACATTGGCACAGAGAGCAGCTCAGCATGCATGCATCACTGACCTGGCACATGCCATGCGTATGTCACCAGCCCAACAAAAGCAATTGGCCTTACGATGGCGTCAGTGATGACGTTGCCACTGGCGCAAGAACAGAAGAGAAGTTTTCGGTGCACGTGTTTCAGTGTAGTGCCTGTGTCATGTACTGCTGCTGCTTTGAAACCATATCATTGCCACCCACATGTGACCTCCGTAGTCCGTCCAACCAGCACAGCATGTGAGGAACCCCGGCGCAAGCCTGATGACCTGCTCGGGTTTAAATGTGGTATGTTGTTGTGTTTTCATGGCAGCTAGTCGTGTCCACTCTGTACGGGCACCGAATGAAGACCGATGGTTATGGGCTCCTCACGCCAAAAAGGCTCTTGCCAGTACTCAAAGGAGCGGCTTGTACAGGACGCACCGTGTGGGGTCCACTCCTAGCTTCTCTGCTGCAAGCTTGTAAATGGCCGGATCGGGCTTCTTGGCTGGTACGATGTCACCAGCAAACACGGGCATTGCACTGGAGGCTTCGCTGAGGAGCACATCTACGATGGTCTGCACCGCTTTCTCATTGGAGGTGGAGCAAACAGCGAGTTGCACTCCCACATCCATTGCGTCAGCTACATAGAAGAGGTTGTGCAATAGCGTGCCTTGTCTGCGAATCGATCGCAAACCCCAAGCATTCACAAGCATCCCTGGGAGATCATGAAGAACACACCAACCAGCTCTTTAACACCGGGCCTGAGCGGCATCTGTCCAGCTTCTATCATTTCCTGAAATATCCCGGTTTTCAGCAAGTGAATCTCCTTCAGAAATTTCGCCTGCTCCTCAGGGTTTGTTATACTGAGGAATGGCTCTGTATCTGCATGCTCAGAAAAGTACGCGTTCATGCGCTCCTTGCCCCCTCCAATCTCTAACAGCTTTCCATACACATCAGCGTCCCATTCGTGTCGCAGGCCTTTCTCCTTGAAAGCTTTGTTAAATGCAACGCGATGGCCGTCCAGCTCAGTGTCAACCAAGACTCCGTCGCAATCGAACAGCAACGCCTCAGGATAGTCCACATTCCTCACACGGCACGCAACACTTCTCTGAGAGGTGCATGTGCATTTCTTGTGTGAGCGATGACCCCACCTAAGCGCATTTAGAGCAGATGCCATGTGGAATATTAACGACAAGGGTGCCACCTTGGCGATCGTCAATTGACCCTTGCAATGCTCGATGTCAAGCCGAGCGAGACAGTATAGAAGTCACCACTCGTGAAATGTGAGCCTGCCAACTACCTGAGCTTTTTACCAGGGTCTGGTTGAGCAAACTTACTATTTCGCGCGCGTCTCAATGCTCCAAGATCTGTGCGCATGCAGAGCCCTGCAGGGCTGCCCTCAGGAATTCGTGAAATTGGGCCAGCTGGCACGCAATGGCGCCATGTTGCAATCCATGCACACATGTGATGTTCTTACAGTGAAACAATCGCTCTGCGCACTGTAAGTCGCCGCATACGCTCCAATATCTGCTACCCTGGAAGCGAGAGTTGTGTTGGAGACACGTGTAAGTTCGAACATCTGCGACAAAGGCACAGTGTGGTACACCACGCGTGCGGTAGACCACGGCACCGTGAACTATGACAACGAATAGCTGGGTCCAGTTTAATTACAAATGGTGCGCTAAGGTAATGCGTTTTAGCGAAAGCCCGCCTGGACCCGATCGCACGAGTTACAGTCAGACTGTCAGTCGAGGCCGCAAGCACCTTCACACAGGCAACTGAGCCAATAAATACAGTACCAGACATGGCTGAAGATGAGGTCAGTCCGGGTAGATCGCACTCTCTGGGGGAGGTCGCAGATAGCGGGGAAGATCAAGCGAATTGGCTCGAGATAACTGCTGATGGTGGCATCAAGATGCGCACAATATCGGAAGGAACTGGAGACTCGCCTGATCTGCATTCAGTTTGCCTTGGTGTCGGTTTCACCCGTCTTCTGTTTGCTGTGACCAGCCGAGTCTGTGGGCAGGAGTCATGCAACCACTGAAACCAGAAAGCTGTCTTCATTGTGGTAGAACGGTGTGCAGTCCACTATCAAGCTCGCCACACAGAAGATGGTAGCGTTTTTGCTGACACAAGGACCGAGAAAGATGGCAATCCAGTCACTGTCGTTGCAGGTAGAGGTGCAAATTCGGCCTCAGTCTACGTTACCACACATGGCCATCCATGCCAAATGTATGACGCAACATGCGCTTTATGTATGCATGCAGATTGTGTGCAGAAGGAATCGGGCCTACACACAGCTGTGCTGCACATGAGGGTCGGCCAGGTCGCGCAAGTGGCCATGACTCCTGAATATGGATTTGGGGAGAAAGGAAGCTTTTCATTTCCCAGTGTCAAGCCCAACGCACATATTGAGTACGAGATTGAGCTGATGGGAGTGTCACCACCCCAAGAAAAGGAACGCAAGAATATGTTCTTTGAAGAGCGGTTGGAAGCTGCCACACGTATGCGCGCCAGGGTACGGCAACGCGCACACACTCACACACACAACCACACATCAAGTGTCGGCTGTGTTACTGGCATGACTAGCGCATAACGACACTCTGTAACGTGCGCACATCAAGTTGGGCTCAACTGCAAATTGCTCATGCCCCAACATTCCAGGGTGCCGTGAATCTTATGGACCGTTTGTGACACAGTTGAGCGCACTTTTTTGCAGGGGAAAGAGCTTTTTTCGAAGCAGGACGTTAAAGGTGCATTGGCGCAGAATACCATTGCATTAGAGTACGTCGACGATGAGCTGCTGTTTCAGCTCCAGGGTTTCCATTTGGAGAAGGCACAGGGGGTCAGAGCTCCATTGCACTTGAACATTTCTGCATGTCATCTGCATGAAGGAAATTGGCAGGCTGCGGCTGATGCTGCAACAGATGCACTGGCTGTAACAGATCCAGGCAACAAGGACCAATTCGCGAAAGCCCTGTTCCGACGAGCTAAAGCGCGGAAGGAATTGCAACAAACAGAAAAAGCGCTGAATGACCTTGAGCAGGCGCTGAAGCGGTGCGAATTCCACGAGTAAGATGATCCAATGGCGGAACATTTGTGGAAAGCCAGTGCACACATGGTAATGCTTGTTAATGACACAACATACTATGTGTATGAATGCTCTCATGGGGCACAAGGCAGGCAGCGTCAACTATCACTGTATGGCGTGGCATTCCTACTGTGCGAGGGCAAAACCTCACAAACAGGTGCCGACGGCTGCATTTGACGAGCGCTACAACCAGCTCAAGCCATGATTTCTTACAGGTGTCCAGATGACGGACTCATTGCACACGAGCTAGCCAAGGTGCGGAGGCAACAGAAGGAAGAGCAAAAAGCAGTGGATGACTTGTTCAGGAATAAGATGCCAGCACCACCAGCAAGCCAGCGTACTGCAAGTGCTCCAAAGGCGGAGCCTGTCCCACATGACACCTCAGATGCAGCGATTGGGAAGCAGCAGAAGCTGACCGCGGGGGAGACTTGGTTCTTTGCCTTGGGGCAGATAGTATTGGACTTTCTGTTGAGCCTGCTTCGTGGAATAGGTCTGCTACGCACAGCACCTCCCAGAACCACGCCGATCTCTTGAATCAATATGTGTCTTGGGACATTGAATTACTGGCTGTCGCGAGCATGTCAATCCTCAGACATGTTGGGGGTGCAAGACACTCTGCAGCCATAATGCGTCTGTAATATGCCTGGGCAATCTTGTGCCATGTGTGACCTGGGAGCCACACTCACAGACAAATCAGCATCGGCTCACTGCCACTGTACTGCTTTTCCGCACAGATCAGCCAACATCACTGATGCTTGTGCCTCTGTTAAAAATTTTGAGTTGTGATCAGGCTAACTACAATACAGGCTAAACAGCCCGTGTTAAATATTGAGTTGTGCATGGTCGATTGAGCATCACAGTAGAATATCAAGGGTCATGATCAGGTGATCAGGAATAAGATGGGACACATGATCAGAGTGCATTTGGCACTTCATGGCCTCATCGTCACTGTGTCTCAATTGAGACCAGCGAGTTCGTCTTGTAGGCAATATGTCAACACGGCCATGAGACTGAACACACACTATGACCATACCGACTATGCAGAATCCGCAGCTCAGCTACTGCTATACTCAAGCTTGCCATCTCTCAGCAGTGCATTTGCGTACTGAATAGCTTCCTGCAGCTGGGTGTGTGGAGCCTTTGCAAACAAGGAAGCAGGGTAAACACTGGAGCCCCATTTCGGGTGTAGGACCACCTGCATAGAGCAACCGTATTTGAAGATCGCCAGGAGGCACATCAGAAGCTGCATCTGTTTAACGCTGTCTATGCCCTTGGTACAAATTGCAAGCCATGTGACCCGCGGAGCGCACCTTGCAGCATCCAGCGTTCGCAACCTTGTACCGACACAAGACAATTAGACCATCGATCTCGGAGTATGGCTGCTGGTAATGTGTATGTATCATCTGCATTGTTCATTGCATGACAGTTGCTATGAGCACTTGATTATATGGTTGGTCCAGACACATTCTGTAACAAAGACACGGAAAAGTCTGGGGACATTGAACATGTTGTGGCTAGACCAGATCATACACATTGCCGGAGGCTGGAAGCTCACCGGGAGGCCAGAACATGGATCAATGTAATCACACCAGTACCCTTGACGGTTCAATGCGCTGCACACTTCCTTAGCCCAGGCCATGAACCGTTCTAGCCTCAAGTCCTTCTCTTCTTCCACATGGTCACCGAAGTTGACTAGGTCGACATCAGTGCGCTGGCATGTTGGGACAATGAGCATGTCCTCTAGGCCAAGGTCAGGGAATATGGCCTGTATCTCCCGACGATGTGCGATTGGTACTCCTACATACCAGCGCCGATCGGGGCATGTACTGTACTGGTGTCTAAGTGAATATGAGTTGGCCAAGCCCGTGCCTGTGCTGCTGGCATAGCCGAACATGGCATGGCACCATGCAGCCATGTGAGTATGTCACCCACTTGACATAGGACAGGAAGCGACAGCAAATCAACAGTGTGTTTCCATCCCAAACACACTGCTGTTCTGCTGTCGTTTGTCAAGGTGAAAATTGGCAATTAGTCATACAGAAACGAGGCAGGGGCTATTCCACGTTCGCAGAAGTCCCTCCATCAATTGTACATGGCACTGCGTGCGCTCGGCTGTGGACCAATGCATGATATGAGGCACTCCAGCAGCAGCACAGCTAGAGCGCTAATGCTGTACGTTTAAAAGCAGCAAAACTGATGGGCTCGAAGAAGCATGAAAAACAGTG